>JAHDVE020007692.1:0-40205 GCA_022606495.2 Halesus radiatus
GGGTTCTGAACTAAACTGTCCTCGACAACTCGCTCCTCCTGTTGCAGGTTGTCATCTGTCGTAATTCTCCCTGTTCCCGTCTGGCGGAAATGTTGCAACGGGTCCCCGACGTTAATGTTGACCATTAACTAATTCGACCGCTAGATGCCGCTGGTAGGCCCGTTCCGCAACTTAACATAATTATTCCGAACGCTATAATTTAGGTATGAGAGACATATTCAACATAGGCTTACTATTGAAATAGCTTAATCTAAGTGTACAGTAATGTTCTTATATCTAATTAATTAATTATAAAGTTAATATTAATATTGAAAGAATTGCCTAGCGTTTAATATATTTACCAATGCCACGAGAAATTATCCCACGGTTTGGGCCAGATCGTTTAGTCCGTTCGAAGGTCATTTTTATGACCCGTATTGTCTGGCAGGCCGCTAAGGTCCTTTTGGTTTATTGCTGTCCTCGGGTGGAAGTGTATTTTGTCACATTATGCCGATGTTCTAAAATAATGGTAAACTCTCTAAGCTTTATGATGGTTTCCGGTCCATCAATAATGAAAGATGCTAGCCTATTGTGCAATTTATTTAAGGCCTATCTAGTCAGGGGAAATTATTAGGAATTAAGATGCAAATGTTTTAAAGTAAGTAGGTCTGTGAATTCGGCCATGTGGGTTGTACTAATAGGTACAGTCTGACATTTAAAGGTCCGCATTTATTCCGCTGCGGCAATATATTTGGTTAAAAATCGAGGTGATTAGTTTTTATTAGTATATTAGGCAATGACATTAAAAACAAATGATATGTAAATGTAATTTTATGATATTATGTGCTACATAATATCATAAAATTAATTAAATGAAAAATAAAGGAAATGAAATATTTTTTTATAATTTGTTGATATAGTTTTGTTTTTCCTCTCTTCCAATAACTCTAGCCCAATAAATATAAGATATTAATGCAGACATATTTATTTAAAAATACTTTTTGACTTATTTTAAGTACAATATTCAGAGAGCCACAATTTACAAAAAAATAGCTATTTAGCGTTTATTTTTGTATTTGGGATTTCATATACATTCATCAAAGGAATAATTCGATGCATTTTATAGTTTCATCACATGTCCAAACTACTGCAATTACGTTGAAAAATGTTTCGAAGCTACGTAAATATTACTAACTAGGACGTCACCTCCAAAGTACGTTCAAGCGGACACATGTCGTGTAGTGGGCGCCACTATAACCATGCTTTGATGTGTGTAAGAAAAACCGATAACAAGGCCATCCCGTGCCATTACAAGCGCCATCACGAGCCATCATACGCCATCATACGCCATCATCCGCCATCATACGCCATCATACGCCACTATGCCCACTACGGATGGCCCATCATGCGCCATCATCGGCCATCATGTAGAGGCCATTACGATTCTATAATAATAACAAATTCGCCAAAATAAGAACCAACAGGGATATTTTTTAAGTGGTATAATTTTCATTAAGTATGATATAGCCTTTTGTAATCACCTAAAATAAATGACCGAATTCACAAGAAATACTTAGCTTTAAAATGTGCATTGTAAATAATAAAAATTCCCAGACTAGACCGGCCATAAAATGAATTTAGTACAAAGGCTAGCCGAACCTATTGTTAGAAAAATTGTAACTACTACATCGTAAAATAAAATAATCTTAATTGCTATTTTGGAAAGTCTGCAATTCCTTTGAGATTTTATGGGACGGCAATAAACATCTCAAAGGAATTGAGCCGCCGACGGAACAGCCCGCTGAACAATGCGGGTGATAAAATAATACCTACAGGTAGACAGAAGGATAGAAGGCTCTAGGAGACAGTCGGGAGCAGTCTTCCACCGAGGAAGCACGAGTCGCGTACAGTCTTCCACCGAGGAAGCACGAGTCGGTTGCAGTAGTCCGCCCAGGACAGACGAGTCGGTTGCAGTAGTCCGCCCAGGACACACAGCCAAGTGAAACCTTCCGCCCAGGAAGGTTCCTATTCTCGCTCCTTGGAGAGGCCGCCCAGGTCCTCTGACGAAGAGGAAATTTTACGCTTCCATCCCAGAAGGAAGTAACTGATCTTCGCCCTTCGGAGATCAACATCGGAGACCGCCCAGGCCTCTGATTATCGCCGCGTTGCACCTACTCCCGATCCGGAGGTACATGAATACCTAGTGCAAACGCGAGGACTCTACAAACAAAGCAGCCACTGGACCCTGGACAGCCATCACCAAAAAGGGAAGTGCCTCTGACTCTAATGATAATTCTTCCACCCTGTCAGCCAAGTGAATCTCTAACTTTAAACAACAACTTTTTCATACAAATAAGCCAGTGAACCTCTAATTTTAAGAATACAACTTTTTGTGTAGATTTAAGGAAGTAATTAGTTAATTTTAAGTACAAAGACTTTACAAGTAGATTTAAGTAATTGCCTATCTAATTTTATTGAATTAATTATGTCTAATTAAGATTAACTCTAGTTTTAAGACTAACCCCACGACTATCAAAATAAATTACTTGTAACTACCTAAGATCGCTTTTCTGTTCCTCCCTTTTTGCGTTATTCCTAGAATAATACCAACTGCCCTACACACCGTCATATCAAGTAAATGAAACACGTTGTTATAAACCACGAATATATTTTATTTTCACCAACGGGGTAAATATAATAACATCAGGGTAAATATAATAACTAATAAGTACTTACCCTGATGAAGATTGAGTTAAGCGAAACCGGTTGGTGAAAATAAAATATATTCGTGGTTTATAACAACGTCGATATAGCCTTTTGTAATCACCTAAAATAAATGACCGAATTCACCGAAATATTTAGATTTAAAATGTGCATTTTAAATAATAGGAATTCCCAGATTAGACCGGCCATAAAATGAATTTAGTACAAAGGCTAGCCGAACCTATTGTTAGAAAAATCGTAACTAAAATAATATAATCTTAATTGCTATTTTGGGAAAGTCCGCAATTCCTTTGGAATTTTATGAGACGGCAATAAACACCTCAAAGGAATTGAGCCGCCCGACGGAACAAAGGCCGCTGAACAATGCGGGTTAAAAGATAATACCTACAGGTAGACAGATAGACAGAAGGACAGTGGGCTCTAGGAGACAGTCAGGTGCAGTCTTCCACCGAGGAAGCACGAGTCGAGTGAAAGCTTCCACCGAGGAAGCACGAGTCGCGTGCAGTCTTCCACCAAGGAAGCACGAGTCGTTGCAAGAGTCCGCCCAGGACGGAAGAGTCGGTTGCAGTAGTCCGCCCAGGACACACAGCCAAGTGAAACCTTCCGCCCAGGAAGGTTCCTATTCTCGCTTCTTGGAGAGGCCGCCCAGGTCCTCTGACAACGAGGGAATTCTACGCTTCCATCCCAGAAGGAAGTAACTGATCTTCGCCCTTCGGAGATCAACATCGGAGACCGCCCAGGCCTCTGATTATCGTCGCGTTGCACCTACTCTCGATCCGGAGGTACATGAATACCTAGTGCGAACGCGAGGACTCTACATACAACGCAGCCACTGGACCCTGGACAGCCATCACCAAAAAGGGAAGTGCCTCTAACTCTAATGATAATTCCTCCCACAATGTCAGCCAGTGAACCTCTAATTTTAACTACAAAGACTTTAACAGTAGAATTAAGTAATTGCCTAAGCCAGTGAACCTCTAATTTTAAGTACAAAGACTTTAACAGTAGAATTAAGTAATTGCCTAAGCCAGTGAACCTCTAATTTTAAGTTCAAAGACTTTAACAGTAGAATTAAGTAATTGCGTATCTAGTTTTATTGAATTGTCTAATTAAGTTTTACTCTAGTTTTAAGACTAACCCCACGACTATCAAAATAAATTACTTGTAACTACCTAAGATCGCTTTTCTATTCCTCCCTTTTTGCGTTATTCCTAGAAATATACCTACTGCCCGACGCACCGTCATATCAACGTGTTTCATTTACTTAATACAAAGTCAAACCACAAAGTGATTGCTTCTTATAAAAAAACAAAAAAAAAATGGTATAATTTTCAATAATAGCAACACGAGACATCTGTCAATTTGCTTCTTCATAACCTTAAAATATAATAAATAGATTACCTGGATTACCTTTTATTGAAGTTCAGACGCTGCAAGCTGCAAAATGATATTAAAAGGTTGGAAGTATGGCCTTTTCATCACCGGGATGGTTGGAGTACTCGGGGCGGCCATGTATCCCATTGTGATAGCTCCAATGATCGATTCTACTAATTATAGTAAGTTTAATAATTGGGGATATTTTCAAGTCTCGGTGAATTGTTTTGTTTTGGTTTTCTTCTTGTCGTATTTTTTATCTTATGATGTCCTAACTGACCACTCAGATCAGAAGCTTATTATGATTTTGCTACACATAAACTGTCTCTTGTTTTTTGTTGTTCAATAGAATTAGTAGATAAATTTTGTTTTTTGTTGTCTATTTGTTATCTTCTAATAATTTATTTTGCTTCATGCACATTTTAAAATTATAATGTACATCTTTGTTGTATGTTTAAAAAATGTCTAATTACAATCTTAAATTTATGTTACATCATTTTTATTAGCTGAAGTTGGGTTTCATTTAATTTTATAAACTGTGTAATCCTGGGTTCCCACCTTATCTATTCTATGGTCTATCTCATAGAACGAACCTTTCTATGATAAACAGGAATTGTAGCGCATTCACACTTGCTCTTTTTCTATTCTATTTCATTTGTATTTGAGGAGCTCAAAGTGACGCAGCAAATTTTCGAAAGAAAAAGTGTTTTTTTTATTGGACATAACCGTAGATATTACGGTACTGTGCTCAGAGGATGGCGTTCGCATAGCAACTGCCATTCACGCGGTTCTATTCTATGGTCTATTTTAAATTGAATAGAATGAATGTTAGGGTCGATTCAATTTTGGGCTTCTATTCTATCGGGAATTCTATTGCATAAATAAGCCTGTTCTCACTGATTTGTTTCATAGATTCAATGAAATAGATAAAAATAACAATACTTGGATGACTTGTATAACGCCATTTTTGTGAAAAATCACCTCAAGATCATATAATAGGTGAGGTGGAAACGTATCTTAAGGAGCACTGGGAGATATTTGTAAGAAAATGAGCCCTGAATGGCGTTAAAAAATTACTATTCTTTAGGTTAGACTATTTAGCGTAAAGCGCACTTGAAAAATATCCCCGCAATATAAATGCATGTTATTTAAAAAAAATTCGCCGAAGAAATATTAAATATATCAATCAATAATACGACGGAAATGCCAGTATAATCACAGTGTATTTACATTGCAGAAAATATCCAAAAAGTTACTAGGAAAAATATAAAACAGGAAGACATCCAGCCCGGAAGTGAGTATGAATTTTTGACAGAGTGCCATTTTTGTACTCCATTAATTTTCTATTGTGAACTTGTATATAATTAGCAGTGGCGTGCATTGCTCTAAGACCATAGGTAGGCTGTGTGTAGTTTATTAAATTCGGGTATGAATAATGAATTATGCATTGAATATTTGAAAATGGTAACTTTATTATCATCTTTAGCCGATTGTTATGGCTGACTAAATAAATGCGCAGTTCCTTATCAGATTCATGAAAAAAAAAAAATTATCAAATATTTGTCGCGTTATACACTTTTTTCTACTTTCTTTTTATGGTTCCGGTTTTTTTAAGGTAGGCACAGCTTTTCAGCGTTCGTCGACTGCATGCTGATAATTAGATACAACACAGAGCTACATTAGTATTAGCAGTGATTATCATAATATAATACACGCGGTGTCCGGAAACTAGAGGTACAAACGGGAAGCTGGGGAATCTACATCATATAGAGAACACAAAAAAACGTAATTTTATTTGATTTGAGTGTTTAGTTTTTTTTTCCCCCTTTTTTAGAAACTTTAGGGTTAAGAATCTATTGGAGCCAGGTTTAAGCTTTGACGCATTTTAAAAGACATTAAACAGCTGATAAAAAAAAACTATATCCCGATTTTTTTTAAATTTCGCCAAAGAAAGGCCAACTTCGAACTCGATTTACTCGAGAACGGAAGCTCAAATACAAAAAAGTTGTACTACAAAATCGACTCCAAATGTGATTTAGATTCACCAGTTTCACGCTTGTACCACTAGTTTCCGGACACCATGTATAATAATACATAATTATTCAGGAGCTAAAATGTTTAACTTTTTGTTTTTAGATATGAACGTCTGGTCTGATCCGTTTGCACCCAAAAAGTAGGGTTATTAAAATGAATTTATTAATTTATTGCTACATATGCAGTTGTTCTCTGCAAATACCATGTAAATAGTATTTTTTTTTATATTACAAAATAATAATATAAACATTTTTTAAAATACATTGATAATATTTTATTTAATGATGAAGTTTATTTCCTTTGCATTTCATTGGCTGTTTCAATGTAATCTCTCAAATCATGCGGCACGTTTTGATACAATGTGTGCGTTTTAGTGAAACTTCACGAAACACATATGTGACATCCATATGCGGGGATAGCCGCCGATGGATCACATATGTAACAGTCTAAACATTGGGTATTTGTCTCTTTTTTCATTGTTCTATGTTTTAGTTTCGTCGTTTACTCGTTTGTGGTCGTATGTCCCGGTCAAAAATAATAATTGTACCATATGTATAATTATTGTATTGTCGATACTGATTGAAACATGTCGCACCTATTCATATGGTAGGCTGAACATAAGAAGAAACGTAACCATGACCAACCATATGCGTCTACATTGCAATTTGATGACCAGTGATGTCATGCAGTGACAATTAAATTCGACAGAATGGTGACAAAAATCGGTGGGTAAATAATTTTGTGGATTTCAAAGAATTTTTTTTTTCAATTTATACCCCCCACTCCCCCTAGTTGTTGATAGCTGCTGCGCCTTTTGTTGGTGGTTTAATGCTCAGCAGAATATCTAGTAGAAATCAAAGTTAAGAAAGTTTCGATAAATGCCGTATTGTCTCAAGTCACTAGTTATAAAATTTCTGATTGAACCCACAGTTAAAAAGACCACGACCTGCTATACTTATGATAATAACGTTGCAGGAAAGCAATATTGCTGTAACAGCCAAAGCCATGTAAAAAAAATGCAGAATTTTGAGGCTTAAGTATCAATCAAACGTAATACTGACAAAAATAAGAGTTTTTCCAATGTTGTACATTTTTTTATTTTTCATTGTACTCACGCGACCCAGATAGATCGACACAGAAAAAATACTGTGGAATTTTTTATTTTTTATATGAATACCGCACAAGAGTCCCAACTGCTTCCAACCGTCCGGAGCCAATGAGACTATGGCATTCCCAATTGGGGAATGTTGTGAGGCTGAAGGTATTGGGGAGGTGTAGGAGAAGGGGAAGAGGAAGGTGGGGAAAATACCTGGCTATTCAGATCTGGTCACCAAACACGACTGTGGTAAACACGGAATGGTGTATACAAAGTATTTTCGTGGGTAATGGTGGTTACAGCAGTTTTCCTGTGATGATAACCCTTTTTATGTAGTTTTGACGAACATTCAGGATATCAAATTCTTTGGAGAGTTCATCTCCGGACAAACCTATAGGGTTTACACGCATGACTTTGATTATGGAATTCTGGGCCTGAACGAGTGTGGTTGTTCAACAGTTTACCCGAAAGTGTGAAATTCTAATAAATAAAAACACAAGAGATTAAACAAACATACTTTATTGTTAAATCAGATGGTATGATATTAAAAAGTAATAAAAATAGTAAAAAAAACATATTTTAAGACCAAAATACGAGGAAAATAGAAAAAAAATACATAATTTCTTATTATAAA
Organism: Halesus radiatus; assembly: GCA_022606495.2. NCBI lineage: Eukaryota > Metazoa > Arthropoda > Insecta > Trichoptera > Limnephilidae > Halesus > Halesus radiatus. Next base: position 7,842 of record JAHDVE020007692.1, read on the forward strand.
AGAGCACAACTTATACATAAATGAAAAAAAAAATACATTAAAATTTCACATCATTTCTATGATCAATGTATTCACTTTAATTATGAATAAAATATAAATTGGATAATATGGGTGAATGACTGATTATATGATAAAAAATAACCGCAAAAGAAATTGAAATTCCATTGTAAAAACAGAAAGTCTAAATATGTATGTATATTCTTTCTGTTTTCATTGAAAGCAATTACTTTGTGGTTTGACAAACAGTGAAACTCTCTTGTAAGGTTTTCCAAGGGAGAGGAAAAAAACTTATGTGGGATAAATTGGGCCATTTTTTAAATTCATTCTTGAACGGACCAAAAAAACAAAAACTTCTTAAGCACGAGAACTTCTTAAGAGAGTTTCACTCTGTTTATTAAATAAAACAAACACTTTGTTTTGAACATTAAATACAGAAAGCTGTTAAAATTGATAATATTTTAATAATTAACATAATTTGTCCTAATCCTACATTCAACTCTAAATTTCCAACTTCCCCTTAATCCCGCTCTCCTTTGACGTTCTGTCTCTTTCTCTTTTATGTGTTGTCCCATTCTATTATATGTTAAGTTATCTCTGTCTCACTGTTCCATTGTTTCATTTTATATTCTGTCTCCCTCTTATTCTATTTTGTATTATGTCCCATCTATATATATGCTTACTATGTATTTTTGTGTGGTTTTAAATTTTACCCTGAAGAAGCTTGGGATAAGCGAAGCCGGTTGGAGATAACTTTAAAATAAATTAGTGTTTCAAAACAAAGTATTTGTTATTATTCTTTCTAACTTATCCGAGCTAAAAACTTGCTTGTGCTATCTATGGGGGACTTAGAAGGGTTGCGGGCGTGTCTGTGTGCCCAAAGTAAGATTTTCCCTTTGAGTGAAGTTGATCAAACTTGTTGAAATATAGAAATTATTTCTTGATTAGGTAATCAATGAGTCGACTGGATTAATTCCTCGGTTTACAGTGAAGGTCTCTTAAGAAGTTTTCCAAGAGACCAGAAAAAAAAAAACTTATGCGGGAAAATTTTACATGTGGGAAAAATTGGACAATTTTTCAAATTCAGTCTTCAAAGGGACAGAAAAAAAAAACTTTTTAAGTGAGCTTCACTGTAATAGGAAATGTGAACATTGTATACATTATTATAATATAAATGGTAAGAAAAATATTGACTTAAAGGCAGAAAGGAAAATAACCTATATTAGACCATAGACAGACGTTTGGCGGTAGCAACAAAAACCATAGATTTTTCAATCTACAGCTATCATAATAGCTGCAATCTACAGCTTGTCACACCTGATTTTGCAGGCGGCTAATGCACGAATTAACGAAAGAACAAAAAAATCGATTCCATATTTTTGTATCCACCAGCAACGTTGATCTGGATCTGGCCTCGAGCTTGGCACGCTTAACTTTGCAGGTGACCAAAGAATCAAAAAAATATATCGTAGATTTTTTTTTAACTTGCACTATTGATGCCACATATTGCAAAGATTAAGTATGTAGAATAGTACTTAATTTGGTTTAATTTTTTTCTAGCCAGAATTTTGCCACAGAAAATGTTTGAAGATAAATTAAATGAATGAAACAAAAACAAAAAAAATTGTCTCTTTCACAATTGGATATATTTTTTAGACATTTTATAATATTAGAGTGAATATGTATTTAAAATTTAATTTACTTTTCCACCGCATTTTTTCCTTTATTAAAATGAATGCATAATTAATTAAATGGGCTGGCGGTATATTAATTAACGTTATATTTATATAAAAATAAAGACACGTAATAAAATTGTCTTTTGGGGGACAAACATTTTTTTAATAATTTTTTTTTTGAATAATGGCACCTTAGAAATGAAACTTTTAAGAAATTTAGACAATGCATAGAAATATTGCTACATACATGACTGCTATAGTTTGCACAATTATAGTAAACAATGCAAATTTAGCATTGTGCGTGTTGGTGTATATGCATTGATGTGGTTGACAGTGTTCTTTTCATTATATTAAAAATGTTTTTTTTTTTTTTTAAATTCACAAAAATTTTCTTTTCTGAAGTTAACAAACAAGTTACAATAATCATTGAAAAGATAATATTAACAGATCTCAAATGGAACAGAAAAAAAAGGTACCAATCAGCCCCATTTAGGAATTGAACTCAGGACCTCTGCCTTACCGGGACAACCGCTCTAACCACTGAGCTAATTGTAACCTGTATATTTTATGTCAGTTTTATCTATATCATATTTCAAATTTAAGACTTTCCTCCTCTAATATTATCCTCAATTAATTCCCGCATGGCTGCTTATGATTGCAAAGCTCTACCCGAATTTATTTTTATTTATTAAATAAGAAAATAAATATATCAGTCGCATCTGGAAATCGAACACAGGTTTCATTTGAGATTTGTTAATATCATCTTGTTCAATGATTAAATATTGCAATGAAGGGTCAAGTTATCCCAATAAAATTGAAGTTATAACAACTTATATGCTGCATGCAAGCAATGCATCTGTTGAGTACTGTATTTCATTCAACTCTGGTTGCAATAACTATAATAATGTTCGTTCACATTTGAAAATGCACTATACAAAAATGAAGTTTGTATTTTTTTCAAATAAAAACTGTTAAATGTAAAATCGACGAGAATATCCAAGAAGATGTCGTCATCGACTAGTGTCTGATAAGTTCACGATTAATAAATTGATTTAACAGCACGAAAAAAATTATTCTTGAATATATTACTAAAATTAAAACAAATCCAACGAGGTTGTCTCCTACAATAAAATTTCATGTTATTTACAAATGCGTCATATTAATTAGAGCTTACCGAGTACATTTTTGGAAAATACCGAAGACATGAGCCGTCAAATGCTGATATTTTGGGAGAATCTCACCGGCCGGCCGATAAGAGTGTGATGTCATGGTACATAAAATGATTGGCGCGGCATTGTGCAGTACCGCCATTCGAATTGTGTCTCGAGACGTCATGGGCATCAACGTACAATATCTAAACAGGGCGTGTAGATCTTAAAAATGACGCCCGAACCAAAATGAATCGGTTCGAGAAAACATTTATCAAAAAGAAAGTGCACTATCTCGTAGTAAAAAAGATTGCAAGAAGCATTGCTTGTTACCTTTTATTGGTCTACATCGAGCAAATTTGTTACTCGAGCAAGTTTGCATCAACAGAATGGCTAACTTTATCGAGATCATTTTTCACAAATTTTAGGGACACGATAGGGACTATCGCAGACTTTATTATTGACAATTTAATCAGCTATATGAATACTTAAAAAAATATGTAGGCCATAAATCATTTTGAGTGAGTATTTGAAAAAACTAACAATTGATAAATTGCAAAATTTCTTCTAGCCGTTGTTGTATGGCGATGGATGTGTTTCAAGTTACAACAGCAGTTTTGTTAAAACTATACGATCAAAACAATGGCTTTGCGTACGGCGTGGCACATGCAGTTGGGTTCTTAAGTTTTAACTACAAATAAGTAATGCGTGCCTTTCTGGCTTCCTATGACATGGCCAAATTACATCATGCGATTTGGGGTTAACTTTGCGCTGTGTTATTTTGAAGCGAAGCGGGCTAGTCTTTCGAAACGAGGCAATGGAATTCAATAGGAAGTTGTGTTAAGAAATTACACATGTGTCAAAATGTCAAAAATCATCGTACTTATTTGTATGACACGCCAAATCCAGTAGTGATATATCGATGGTCACGGGTATTCACTTTGAAAGCTCATAACTTCGTCATTTTTGGAGCGAGAAACTAATTTTAGAGTCGTACTAACTCTTTAAGAGACAACCTAATTGGGAAGTTCGTTTCGTTATAAAATGTATATAACGAAGGCGGGACAAGTAAACAATACAGGATGCAAAATACAAAAATAATAATCATTATCACTAGAAAAAGTAGAATTTTATAAAAATATTTTATGAATTAAAATTATAGACACGCATAATATTATTTTACGTAAGATGCTACTACAAGTTAGCTTGACTGTATTATAATTTGTGTTTCAAATACATATACCATACAAAGAATATTCAGTCATTGATGTATGTATATAGTTTATATGTATGTATATACGATCTAGGAATATCTCACAATTTGACCATCTATAGGCGGCAATCTAGTGGTGTTTTAAGAAAATGTTAGTTTCATGTTTACCATGTTCGTACCACTTTTAAATTACATATTGCAGTGTTGTACAAAAGGTGATTTGAATTTCGATGTCAATAAACAATAAGCACGCAGCCAACAGAATTATTTTAAAACCTAACAACCTTCAAGGTCTATTCACATCTACCAGCATCGCGTAGCGCAGAACAGTACAGTGCTGGCACGACAATGTTAGTTGCTTACATTGTTTACGAGTACATTCATATTACAGCGTAAGTGTAACGTATCCGTGCATGCACGGGCTAGCAGTGGCTGAGATTGTTGGCTAGAATATTTTGACGGTGCTGGTGGCCGCTGGTGACGTCTGCGCCAGCGCAGTTAGTTTGAACACATCACCGTTGGCACTGCCATCTTGGCATCTCTTATGCGATATTGCTAAAACCAAGAAGATGGACAACTATAAATGGATTGAATTGGTCAGGGAACATAGGTTATAAAATATTAATAAAAATGGGAATATGATTATAAAACCCTTAAACATGTTGTGGCGGACCCTAATGCTCAGTTTACAGCCGTACTTGCGTCTGTACTGTGTATGTGCTGCACAGTGTAATGTGAATACTCGCATCTGTGCCGTTCCTGCACTGTGCTGTTCTGCACGGTGCTGGTAGATGTGAATAGACCTTTAGAATGCTGGCCGTTTCAACGCAATCTATCCCGCAACGTGGCACGTTTTGAATCAATGTATGTTTTAGTGATGCAAAGATCAGGTTAAGCAAAGTAAAAGCATTTTAACTTTCTGTTTCAAAGGTTTTAAATGAACTTATATTATTTTATTAAAAACGAAATATGTTTTTCTCTATGATAAATCGGCATTTGGTGTGATATTATTATCACTGTACTCTTTCAAATTGTAATCACAAATTACCGAAAGTCTATAAATGATCAAATTCGGGAGATCACTTAATCTGACAGTCTTCGCAATCAAACGCCGTTATCTGTCTCAGAACAGACATAGTCTAGTGAGAAGGGGAACGTATACACACGGAAAAAAAAATTACGTCCAGGTTACCGGAAATGAAATCAAATAAAAATATGCTTTAACGGAAACCAACATTTGCATGCCAAGACTGCCTCCTTATTAAATAAGACATTTAAAAGCTTTGTCTTTATAGATTTAAATTGATAATCCGTATATATTAATTATTTTGTCACTTGATATTAATTCTTCCGCCCGTTGCATCGTATTGCCAGAGTTTTGCCGTCATAGTGTTCTGTAACTGGTGGTGACAATCTAGGTGATGAAGTCGTTGTCATCGCCGACTTCCAGAAACACGTCGTAGGCTTCCCGGTGACATGCACCCTCCGTTGTGAAGACATACTTGTGAAATGTACCGTCCACACAGATAGCTGGAAACAAAAACAAAAATTATTACAATTTGTATACAACAGATAAATTAAATGCATGACAAACATAACTCTCACAAACGACCACCACACAACCGTACAGCCGCGAGATAGAAATACAGTGAGTTTTTGAGCGTAAATCATAAACTCAAATAACATTGGGTGGCGTCCATGGTTGGCAAAGAACATTGTATCATTGAACATCTCCCATGTGTTACTTTATTCCCTTGATAGTAGCTCAACCCCTTGATTGAAGTCCATTAGGGCTTTCATGTCTCCTGGTTTCACATACGGGTCTTCCCAGGTATCCAAGCCTTCCCATCAAGATGGCACATTAGCACCATAGGTAAATTAGAGTTACTTCATCCTCTTCACATTTCCTATAGCTATTGGTGTTTTACACTCCCGACAGTTGCACATTCAGTCCACTGAATTTCCCACTAATAATCCTATAAACTCCGTCTCTGAGTTTTTATTCAAATTGAGTAGGTTTTTGGTCCGTTTGGGATTTGGACAGTTTATGAGCAATTTGGATTGTCGACCGCAGCCCAGTCCCTTTGAAGTCCACCAGGGTTGTCACTGGGTATTTGGTTGTTTCCTAATTCCACAACCATTCTTTTCAAATTCTTCTTCTTGAGTCATTCTCTCATTGCCAAGGATCATGGTCCCCACACCAATTGCCCTGGTGAATCATATTCCTACTGCTCACGGTCCTGCGCTGCATGGAGAGCCGTGGACGTCAACGTTTCGGATGCCTGTAATACTTGATAAGACCAACGCATCAGTAATCTTCCTCTGCTTCTCCTGTCTTCCACTTTGCCAGTGACCATGAGCTTCTCCAGGTTGGAGTTATAGTTTGGCGGGCAATGTGTGCAAAGTATCTTAGGATATGTTTTGGGCAGACAGTTGACAGCCTATGTTGGATGTCTAACACTTCCAGAATGGATAGATTGGTGCGCCTGTGATAAATGAATAATACGCAACGTGGAATGTCTTACCTGCCACGCTAGTATTGCTGACGAAGGCGCAGAGGGCGGGCTGCTCCCGGGGGATAGCCCCCGAAGCAAGGGGGCGCTCACCCCCCAGCAGGCCTGAGCTGCGCCCTGCACCGCCCCCGCACACGCCAAACACATGCAGGGTGCCCTTATCAGAGCAGCAGCAGAGCAGTTCTCCGCCGCGCGAGAAGTTCATGCTGGAAAATACACTCAATATTAACATTCAAATGATAATAAGAATTTCTGGTCCTCCATAAATAGGATAAGGTGCTCCCACAGATGTTCTCTCACGATGCGCACAGGTAGGGCCTTAAAGAGTCGGAGATGTGTGAATGCGGTGCGATGGAACATTTGGTCAGCGAATGCCCGCTCTATTGATGATGACATCCAGGGCTTGATGATTTCCTATGACCTCCCCACTGTATGAAAGAAGAAGACTCATCAAATGAGAGGCCTTAACTTGATGTTATGGAAGATTTACAGCTTAAATCGTTAATTGAAAAATAAATTTCGCAAAATGTTTACAATAGTTGACCACCGGTATGACAGGCTGTTAATAAGGTTAATATAAATAACTTAGATAGGAATGAAGAATATGGCTGAAGCAAACCAGTTTCTTAAAAAATTAACATGATCTTACCAGAACAGTGTGGCGTGATCAGCCCCCCTGCGCAGTTCATGCAGCAGGACACGTCTGCGCGTGCACCAGACCCGCAGGATGGTGCCGCGCTCCGACGCCGTGGCGAGCAGGGCGCCGCCTGCTGATAGCGCCACGCAACGGAGAGCGCCGTTGTGGCAACGTACAACCGACACGGCACCTGATGCGCCCACATCCTTGTCCAATCATGTTACATTTGATTATTGAAAGAGTATTAATGATATTTAAACAATAAGAATGAGGTGGTTCCACAAAAACAAAAAACTTATCATTTTTATAAACAATAATTATTAATCTAAAACACTCATCCAAATTGAAAAAAACCCTTCCGAGCAAAGATAAATGTCGCCGGCAGGACTCGAACCCGCACCCTTCTAATGTCCGGTTAGATGCTCTACCTTACCTTACCTTACCTCTTGTTTACAGGTGAAAATATAATAAAAACAGTAATTATTAAAATGGAACACTAGTATATATTGATTAACTTGGCGGGTTTGCGATAAGCCGACGTAGCTCAACGGTAGAGCATCTAACCGGACATTGGAAGGGTGCGGGTTCGAGTCCTGCCGGCGACATTTATCTTTGCTCGGAAGGTTTTTTCAATTTGGATGAGTGTCTTAGATTAATAATTATTGTTTATAAAAATAATAATTGTTACCCTTTTGCGCTATGCACAAAAATCTTGTCTTAAGTTTTTAAGAACTTTAGTTTATCAATTAAAAAACTTATCTATTATTTTATCATGTTCTGATTTATCCATTTACCGAATATAAATAACATTCAAATTCTCGACAAAAATAAAAAAATCAGGTTGTGACAGAGACTACAAAAGTCAAAGATTTTCGGTAAATCCTACACGTCTCAGACACCACACGGTACGAGGCTATAGGTATTGCTTGGCACCATCTTAGGCTTGCCTCACGCCGTGAGGATGAAGCTAGTAATACATTCAAATGGCAAGCGTTATTGCTTCTACTGAAACTATTCACATTTTTATAGACGAGTATTGTATCCTGGTTCAAGATAAGGTTGTAATACAGAAATAATAAATTATAGCATTATAGTTCCCCTGTATGTGCTCTGTACATACAGGGGTGCTCTTGTACAGTGTCACAAAAAAAATGGCCAATCGGGTCTCTTGGTGAAGGCGATCCAGATGTAGACCAAAGGAAGAGGTGGACAGACTACGTGGAAGAGGATCGGAGCAGGACGGAAAGGACTGAGGACTGGAGACGAATGGACTGAGGAGAAGGACCGCAGTCAGTGGAGAGTATTTGGGGAAGCCAAATTCCACCTTGATACGTAGTGTTATGATGATAATAAGACAATATCTAGCCGTAGTACTAACCAGTAGCTGTACGGAGCCAGTCTTGTGGCCGGGTGCGGCCAGCAGCCTGCGTGGCGCGCCGGACAGTGCGGCTAGCTCGCAAATGCCCTCGGGGTTGGGCGGGGTCTGCAGCACCTGCTGGGCCTTGGTCCCGCCGGGCCACCGGACTACGAATACCGACAAGTCCAGCGCCACCGCTATCCTGAAAGATGGAAACAACGTTAACAAACTTGGTTCATACATCTTATGTTTCGTGTGTATAATTAATTAAAAGAATTTCACACCATGAATTCTACTTACTTGTCATATTTGAGACCACCAAATTGACGATCAACACCATTTTGATTTTCGGACGGTTCCCATTAAACACTGATTCTCGACCCGTTTCAGGTTTTGATTAAATCGTGATCAGCCCTCGAGATTAACGGTCATGTTGTTATGATTATCAGCTGATCACAAAAACTGAAATGGACTGAGAATCGGCGTTTAGCGGAGACCCTTCAAAGGTGAAACTATTCAAAATGGCTTCAATCACCAATTGATGGACAAGACAAAAAGAAAAAAAAGTTTACAACAACCCAACCTAACTCTCTTTTCAGACTAAATTATGCTTATTAATTATTTTGGGTTTAATATGTACAACTCCATTTTTTAATGTAACATAAATCAAATTTAATAATATTAAGTGACAACTTTTTCTTAATTGTTTTATAATGACATGAATGCTATTGAATTATTTAAATGTGTTATATTGTTTAGGTCATTAATGCGGGGAAAACAGATTTCAAATGTAAGTAAGTCACAGAAGAGAGAATACACTATCACAATTATTTTCTCAGTAAATCGGTTTCACCGGTTATAAATAATTTGAGGCATCACCTAAATTGAAATTGGGTAGGAGTAAATAGAATCATATAAATAAGTCGTCTCAACGTGGCCTAACCAGTTTGAAAAAATGACTTTGAATGCCAAAACTGCTGTCACAATAATAAAAAAAAACAAAATACCTGCAGAACTTAATAATAATATTATTAAATTTGATTTACATAAAAAAAATGTTAACGTTATGTTTACTGAAAAGGCCTTTAATAAAAAAATATTTAATTTATGGCATGTTTAAAAATTACATAATTTTAGCAGTGTTCGAAATGCAGGGAATAAGAATTTGATTGGACTACTGCGATAGTTTGTATGCTGTTCTGCCTAATGCACAGCCACTCTTCTAGTATGCGGTGCCACCAAGTCATATCACTTCTATTCTACACTGGGTTCAAGTCACAGACAGAGTTCAGTTTAAAATTAATCTTATGGTGCAAATGGCACTGAACGGACTGCCACAATCATTCTTGACTGATCTCTGCGTGAGGGACAATCTTACTCAGAGGCAACTCACGCTCAGGTCGGCCAAGTCCGATGCGTTGAACAGACTGCTTGAATCCTCTCGTACGAATGCTACAAAATTTGGGGAGAGCTTTTAATGTACTGGGTTCACATTCTTGGAATGAACTTCCATTTTAGCGATGGGTCATGACTCATTTTGTTAAGAGCGGGAGTCACGGTATCAGCTCAATATTTTCGTATGACTCAAATGAATGACGACTCATTTAAGAGCCAGCCATGGCTTCCACGACTACCAGCTCATACGACTCTCAGTACGTAAGTTCATACTCAAGCTCATACGACTCTCAGCGCATATGACTCCCAGCTCCTACGGAGCCCAGCGTATAAGTGTAGGTACATAATGTTCAGATGCCAGACTGTCAGGCGCCGTTCAAGTAGATGCACATAGTGCTTATACACATGTAAATGCAGTAATTATTCTATTATAATTATTAGTATTATAATATCTTTTACACAGGAATGTGTGAACCCTGTACGACAAAAGGCATGCCTTAAGATGCATCATGGCTCATGCACGTCCCACGGTTGTGGGCATAATTTAGCCTTATAGAAGCTAGGCACATATACAATGATTTTATATAAACAAATTAGAACGAAGGACCTTATCTAAAGATTCATTATCGTAGAAATGCGTGAGAATACTATCGAACATCTGAGATAAGTTTATCTTTTTGATAAATAAAGTATTTTTGTTCAGTGGGTCCAAGGTATGTCAACTAGAGTTATTGTAATTACCTTTCATGTGGTAATTCTTTATTATTGTGTTTGTGTTTATTACGCCTTATGCGTTTATTTATAGATTAAAGGTTCAGAGGATGAAGCTGGCCACTTGTAGTGGAACATCATTTTTCTTGAATGACTTCCACTCTTGTAGCATTTGCATTCCTTTCTTGGAAATGAATTTGTCAGTAATATAATGTGGAATATCCATCGCAGCCGTGGATTCCTTTGGCTGGAGGATCCTGAGGCGGGAACGATGCCTGCGAGTTATCCTCAGGCAGTGTAGTGAGGGTGAACTTCCAGCCACCCTGACGAGCTGCACTTTGTGCATTTTCCATTACTTCATTTTTTATGAAGAATCTACTCAAAGGTCAACGGTAACTGCGGAATATCCATCGCAGCCGTCGATTCCTCTGGCTGAATCTGCTGGGGTGACAACAATGTCTGTCGTTTATCATCAGGCAGTGTTGTGAGGGTAGACTTCGAGCCACCTCAGAGAGTTGCAATCAGTGCATATAATATTGCAAGGAGCTCCCGGTACATAATTCATCAGCAGGTCGATGGCCGATCCTCCGTGTTGTGTAGACATCGTGGAACTTTATCTTTATACAATATACATCGATGGTCTTATGAAACCAAAGTTATCCTCGATACTGGCTTAGTCTTAGTGAGATTAATAATTGAAATGTAAAATGATAAATTTTACTTCAGTTCAATTGAGCCGTGGTACAGTTTATCAGGAGTCGTACACTCACGGCTCATCAAAATGAGTCGGCACAAATGGAATGGCTCGTTCATTAACGACTAATTGCTGTTCCATTTAGTCCGAGGTCAGACTTTAATAATATCTCAAAAACATATCTTTTTAAAAGGGGCTACAAACTTGTACAAAATGTAAAGCGCCCTTGAGGTGATTTTAATCACTAAACGGCAGAAAATTTGATAATTTTTTATAAAGCATAACGGTGCTCCCACCTCCATTTTATAATTTTTATATGTACTTACATATCTCTTCTAATTCGTACTGCCTTTATAGTGGACGGGAAGGGAATTTCGCAGATGTATTTGTTTTTGGCATCATCATACACCATGAGGAGGTTGTCCTGAGACCTTCGCACCACAAATAGCAGGTTGGTTCTGTACAGCATCTCGCATAGTGTCACATCTCCTATCTCATCTAAACCTGCAAACAGAATAGGCGGAACTGTGTTATAAGATAAACTTCATCATCAGAGAGTATAGCTGCCAGAGTTGACACAAATACAATATTCAATAGATGCACTGCTTGCATAGAGCAACAAATTAATAAGGAGCTACAGGCCATTTCTTTAAATAAATATTAAAGTTCTTAATTAAACTTAAATAACAGTATTTAAAAAAAATTTAAAGGACATTATCATAGTTACAATAATCGTTAGTTTATATTTTTCAAAGCCGGCTACGTATGAAATCTCAGACTTGTTGGATGTGATGTCACTGGTCTGTCGAATTTTCCGTTAGATAAGATTCAGTGTACTCGATTTTGCATGCAAAAATTCGAGACATTTTTAAATCTGATAATATAAGTGCTTTTAATTGTAGAACACATTGTAAAATGTCAGCATCTCGTCACATTTATTTTTGCAGTGTACCAAAGTGTAAAAATGCAGCCTAGCCGTACTGTTATTAATTTTTTCTGTTTTTCTAAATATCCCGAACCTTCAAAACAAGAATTAACTTTAGCGTACATAATTATTATATTCAAAGTAAACCATGTAACTAAACAAAAATAATCAATTATAGAGCTTAAAGTCACCCAAAATTAAGCATAAATTTCAAAAAACGTAAAAAAAAAAAAACAATATTGACAAATAATTTTTTTATACAAATCCAAAACCAGAATATGCGCAGCCGAGATGTTAGGTGTCGACGATGCGAGATGGTTTTTTATTCAATTTGAAATAACAATTTATAAATTCTACAGAAAAATTATCCTCTTCTACTCTCTATTATATAAAGAATAATGTACCGGGCGGGCAGTGTTTGTTTGTTTTGTATACAAATCAACAGCTTTATTTCGAGTTTAATGAAATTTTACACACTTCACTTTCGAAACAAGAGGAAGGTCACTGTCTATATGAGATTTCGAAAACCCACCCCTTTCAGCAAAATTTTGGTACTTCTTGATAAAATTTCATACATGATAGGAGGAAAATTACTGGGTAGGAGTAGGTGTAGGGATAGAGTCAGAGGTAAGAGTAGGGCTAACACATCAAAACTCCAAAATTCTACACCTAACCATTCATAACACTGGGAAATTCCGGGTACCTCGGCTATTATATAATAAAACTAACAGTCAGTATCGGCATTTGCTTTTTTAAGGCATAATATTTTTCACTAGAGCTCCTTATTTTATGGTTTTGTTGCTGAGATCTCCATTGCCACTTATCTTTCTGTTAAATGCATCATTTGTGAAAAAGGAAAAAGAAGGGGAGGTTATAACAGAGCTACCAGCGGTATGCCTTTATAGCTCCTTTAGAGGAAACCATTATCGATGAAATAGGCAAAACCGTTTGTTCATTATAACTTAAAGCTCCTTCTAAGAGTCATAAAAATATTTATCCTTGTAACTTAAGAATCAACATCACAGCAACCAGACTGGCGAACCCATGAATTATTATTTTTAAATATATTATCCTGCGGTGAAAACATAGTTATTATTCTACAGAGGTTAGGCATATAATTTTAAATCTGAAAACATAATGCCAACCTGCCTTTGTCATGATTGCAGTGAATCATGCTAAAATTATTTAATATTTTATTTGCCTATTGTTATGAAAATTTGCATGATGGTGTTAGTAATGAGATGTGAGCAAGTAACTTACTATAATTTGTTTTTTCAACTAGGGGATCTACGTTGTAAATTCTGAGGCCTGTGTCCATACAGCATGTGAAACATCCTGAAATACAATAACAATGGATAAATAAAATGTGATTCTTTTTCTAGATGTATATTAGTTTAAGAATTGATTGAATATCATTGTTTAGGATAGTTTTTAACGAGCAAGACGGTCAAAGCTTTCCGTGGCCAAGCGAAATGGTGACGGAAGCTGATAAGACCACATGGATAGTTCAATGTCATGGATATGCTGCCATGTTTGGAGATGACCTCGAAAAATGGATGATTTGTCGTATTTAATCATATGTAGGAAGTGACGACAATGATTAAAAGGTTAAATTCAAATTTTGAGAACAAAGGAAGCTATGAATATTGAAGCAATAAGTGTCCAACAGACCTTGGTCTTGGTTGAAGCGGAGACTCAGAACTCCACTTCCTCTTCTTGCTCGCGCCATCACTTCTGGTGCCTTCATTTACTTCCAACATATGTCATGAACTATATAATTCCCCCGTTTTACGCTGCGATTAAGGTCGCGGACAATGTTTATTACGCACTTTCATTGTGTGCACTCGGAGATTCGTGACAAACAGCTGATTTAAAAAGATCAAAACAAACTGAGGTTGGCTACGCGAGGGTTTGCAAATATTTTGACTGGGGATACCAGCGGACAAAAGTACGATATCTCATTTCAAATATTGTACGAATATCGGGAATATGTGTTTTACGGGGTACGTTGTTATTATTGTTTTAACATGAAATAATATTAAGTAGGTACCAATATATTTTTAACGCAACAAAAAGTTAGGTTATTCATAAACTCCGTCCACAATAAATTAATACAGAATTTAACGTGGCCCGTAAACTTTCAATTACAGTCAAATAGGATGCATTTAAAAAAAAAGTCTAAAATAATCTTAAAAATAGGTATTACTGTGAAAACTACAAATTGTCGACAAATAGTAGACAAAAAAGAAGGGTTTGCGTTGAGTTTAAATAACAACACCGAGATGGTTGACTGAAAAAAAATCGAAAGACACTACTCGTATGTGGGCACTATGGTTTAAGTAAATATTTTTCACACCAATAATCAAATGGTCGCGGATTTCAGAAATTAGTGGTATTTATTGAAGAAATTTAATAATAAAAGATGTTGTTATTTCACAACGAGATAAATTAACAAAATTTTTTTTTTTTACTCTTGAAAGGTACATATTTAAGAAACCATTTATTAGATGTAAAATCAAAATCAAAGCCATGTGAAAACAATAACATTTGAATCTACAGCCTGGTAGAATATTGTAGACAAATAATAAATTCTGAATTAAGCATTTCCTTTCTATGGCAACAAGGGCTTTGACATTTTCTTGTTGGTTTTCAAAAACTATCATACCCGATCAACAGTGGAACGAGGGAAGTTATTTACTGTGTATTCCGGCGCTGTTAAGCTGAATTTCAAGCTAGGAAACTCCTGTCTAACTTTGAAGACGTTTTCAAATCCACTATTGAAATGACTGGGAAGGTATTATGGTCTGTTGACAATTTTTATCATTTTCGTATGTATTTAAACAATATTTTTGTGGATTTATGCAGATTTTTAAACAATTATAGCTATGTACATTCAGATTTGGGGTTAGGTTTCACGTTTGAATTTGACAGTTTATTGTAAGGAAAAACGTCCAGAAGAAAAACAACTCAAGTCAAACCTTAAAAAAAAATATATAATTTAGATCGTGAATTTCTTTTTTTGAGTTGATATCGAAAAATGGAAGCGGGTAGCATGAAACATCGGGAAACTGGAAACGAGAAGCAAGAAGAAGAAGTGAGAAGCGACAAGAATAAAAACCAACACATACATGCGGGAAGTTAGAAACTTAAAAATAAGAAGCGGGAAATAAAAACAAGCAAGAAGCAAGAAATTTTTAACAAATTATTTTTAAATTACTACAAATTACGTATTTATTTAATATTTTCCTCATTTTATCTTTCTATTCACATTTATGAACACCGTTTGTATAAAGTAAAAATATACAGATAGAGAAATATTTATGTTTTAAGTTTGTTATAATATATGTTTTTATTTTATATATTTTAAAACTATCATCTCTATAAATATTTTTTTCTAAAACTGTGTTCATCTGAAGCGACCTGCCAGGTAAGTATGTTTTTCTGTATCTGTTTGTACATAATTAGTTAAGAAATATTTGTACAGCGCCCTTGAGGTGATTTTTCACAAAAACGGCGCTATACAAATCATCCAACTGTTATTATTATATATTGAAACCTTACCTGTAAATTGTGAGTTTTGAATAACAAGCTCCCGATAGACAAACTACAAAAAAGTAGTTTATTTGGACCTTTTTGCATTGTATTTTTTCTTTTGTAAAATGTAAATAATAAAAACAATACGTCTTCAATAACTGTAAATTCAATTTGTGGCATAATTTTAAATTAAATAATACAAAATATTCACTTGGAGTATTGTGCCTATGAGCCATATTCGTGTTACCATTTAACACCTTTTGAACGACCACAGCGCCCTCAATTTTTGTCTACCTTTAAATGTCAGACTGTACTTTGTTCTAAAATCGATGTTGTTATAGTAATAAAAAAGTTTAATTGCGTTTTATTAAATTTATAGATTTTATTGGCTGACCGTAAACATGTTTAATATTATTCCTCGTGTGTGGGTCGCTTAGGAGCACTAACCTGCCCGCTTAGACAACATTGAATTTCGTAATTCAAACTGTCAAATGAAGATGGGCTCATTTAAAAAAAAAACACTATAAAATTACAGAAGATGGAGAAATTTGTTGTTTCGTATTTTTTTCAATAAAAAATAATGGGGGATTAATGGCATTCTACTTTACCTCATTGTAAAATCAACCGTTTGCTGAAAAATTATCAAAAAAGAGAAGAAAAAAAATAATGCCCCGTCAGGTAATAGTGTTGTCTACGCATTTTGCCCAGTGCTAATAATGACTCTGACAGAAAAAAAATGGAAATTGTAAATTGTTTTTAAACAACACGGATAAAGAGTACCTGTAACCGGCATCAAAATGGGGGAGATGAAATCAGTGACGCACACTGAATATAAATGGCCGCATTCTTTACGGGTGGTCGGAAGGTAAGACAATCGTTGCTTTTAAATAAAGATATTTCATGACATGTTGGAAGTTACGCTTATGAAAGTAATCCACCTATATTGTGCGCTAATGAGGAAGTCCAGTCCATGTTTAATGTTTTTTTTATCAATAATGACGTTCTCACTTAAATACCAGTAGGTATATACATTTTTTCTAAAGTTGGTTTTTAAAGTTAAAGTATTTCTCCAATTTAAAATAATTTCCAGAGTAGAAAAATAAAATTTTTCAAAGCCCACAATAAAATATATATGCATGTTTTCATATTAAAAATAATTTTCAAAGTTAAAATTTTTCAAAGCCCGCCAAAATGCTCCAAATCTATGGCTAGTCAGTTTTGATCAGTTTTGAGGTTAGAATGTCAAATGTCAAAACAAGGATGAGCTTTACCGCATGTAATTTTATATTCTATTCATGGAAAACCATAACTAAATGTAAGTAATAAAATTACGTACCCTTTTAGAAAATTTAACTCAAATAATAATAATAGTATTGAGCATATTTATAATAATATCCGCATTGATAATTGGTTTGCTCATGAATACTCTAATTTATTTCATTAATAATAGTTTTTTTTATACTGAACAACAATTAAAGAGCTTAAAGTCATCCAAATGAAGTTTAAATTTCGCCAAAAATAAAATAAAAAAGCATATATAAAATATAAAAAACGATTGAACATGAAAATGTTCATACTAATCTAAAAACAGAATGCGCACGTGACGTCAA
This sequence comes from Halesus radiatus, assembly GCA_022606495.2. NCBI lineage: Eukaryota > Metazoa > Arthropoda > Insecta > Trichoptera > Limnephilidae > Halesus > Halesus radiatus. The sequence continues at coordinate 25,252 of JAHDVE020007692.1, forward strand.
ATGTTCCAAATGCAATTGTATCAACATAACAAGGTGTTTTGATGAGATGATTTTTTAATCACTTTTAAATAACAATTTATAAATTCTACGTAAAATTAATTATAAATAATTAAAGTTACACCTAAAACCATTACATCTTAAATCAGATCTAAATGAATATATATTTTTAAAGCCATTATAATTTTCATTTGAGTTTCTTATTATAGAGCTTAAAGTCAGCCAAATTAAGTTTACATTTCATCAAAACTAAAAGAGGTGATATTTAAAATACAAAACAAAATCGAAAAATATATATATATATATATATTTAAAATCCAAAACCCGAATACGCAGGTGACGTCAGATGTTCCGAACGCAATGATACCAATATAACAGGGTGTTTTGATGAGATGATTTTTTATTAACTTTTTAATAACGATTTATAAATTCTACATATAATAAAACTTGTATATTCTGAACCGGCGTTTGCTGATCCATATGATTTTTTTTTATCCATAATTTTCCACTGGAGTTCCTTATTCTCGAAGGTGAATAAATAAATATAAAAGATCTTCCCACGCATAATCTATCTGGAAACTCTATCGAATTAGCCACCCTACTTCCACTCAACCCATTGAAGCTGTCAAAGATGCAGTTTTGGGTCAAAGGTGCTATTTTCAGCGTCACATCCAGTATATTATAAGTTCAGGAATATCATTATAACGATGATGACCTGGTACAAATGATTTTTGCATGTATCACGTAGGTTTTCTTATGATTTTTTTTTCTTCCTGTGTCTATACATCTCTTTTTTTTTGCTTAAACTTCTTCAAATATACTAATAATATATTTTATTACATACCACTTCTTGTTTAAAATACTAGTTCTAATTTTAGATATTCAAATGTAATTTAATTATTGTTTGGAGTTTTTTCTGTATTTGTGATATCTTGCGCCCTGTGCGATAAGTACCGATTTTTGCCCCCCCCATTGAAAAAAATCTGAACAAATGGATTTATCAATATGTTTAATGTCAATTTAACTCATAACGAACCCCCAAAAGTATTTCTACAAAACTAGTTCCAAAATCTAGTGACCGCAAAGTTACCGGGACAGTACAACAGGGACAGGAATATCGACCATCTCTAAATTCGCATTTTTGTTAATCTATGAATAACTGGAGCTTTCTGATTGGTTGTTGGCTGAGCAACGCGGCGATTTTAAGGTAAATCACTCAAAAAGATTACAGAAAAACAGACTCTACGCCCGAATAACTAGTGACAAAAAAAATCCCATACAGCTTTCAATAATCGTTGGGTGCACCCTTCGGCGCCCTAGCCAAGAGTGGAGTTGAAATCTTAATCAGCGCAATTATACAAGACATAATTATCCCATGTTATTGGTAATTTTTAAAGGATTTACGGATTATTTTAAAGAAAATTTAAATGCGATCTTTATTTTAACAGAGATTGAGACTGTTTTTTGCACAGTATGAACGAATGGCAGATCCGGCGCTGCTCCCCAGTAACCTTCCACGTACAAATATTTGATAATTTTTTTTTTTCAGGGCTTGCGAACCACCGATCCCCGAACATTTTACGCAGGTACTCAAGGCGAAGGGGTATCCAACATGCGGCTGCGGCAGGCATCCCCACGAACCCCAGCTGAAGAGGTACCAGGCTCTCGCCGATAGACACAAGGAACTCTGCGACGAGTATGGGATCGTAATTAAAGGGGTAAGTTGTTCCATTTTCTATAGACAAAGTACAAAGACAAAGTACAAGAAGCATGAAAAGGGAACACAATAATTATTGTATTCAACGAAGATGTCTTGTACCGCAGTCTATCGGGACTGTAAATCTTAAACTTACAATAATATTATGTTAACGATATAATCATCATTTCCATACCTTGTCCTACTCGGGTTGGACCCATTGTTTCGATAAGATGCCTTCTGGGATCCCTGCCCTGTTTTAATTCATCAGTATCTTACTCAAAGGCTATTCACCCTCAGGTCGAACAAGTCTGAGGCATCGAAGAGACTCGTTGAACCATCTTGTAAGAATGTTGCGAAGTTTGGGGACAGGAAAAGGCTGTCTATAATAACCAATTTAATGCACCTTCGTGGTGATTGAGTCATTAAACGACGATCTATATAATAATTCCCTTTCAAAATATCGAACTGAAGTGATATGTACAACCACAAATTGATGCACGAGTGTAAAATGTGTCGAGAGCATCTCCTGTCCCGATCCTATCTTCCTCTTCCCCCCACCCCTTCCTTCTTATTTCGTTTTTTTCTTTATCTTGTTAGCTTCATAAATAAAACATCCGCACTTAACCACTGTTAGCACAAGAAACTTTGTTGGCTTACCTTTTGTTAAGAGGAACGGCTGCGCTGCCTGTTTCACACTTAACTTAATTTTGGATTTGAGGCCAAAATACCCATCCAAACTGAATGATATATATTTTTTAAATGAAGGTTTATTAAATATTAAGTACGTATGAAAAGTATTTTTATTTATTTTGTTTTAAATTATGAAAAACGAGTATATGCCATGAAAAAAAATCTTAGTTTTAGAGGCAACTTAGAAAATTATTTGCGGGTTTATTTCATTTTTAAAAAAAGTATCATATTTGCTATCTAAATATGATTACGTAAATAAAAATATAAAAACAAAACATTAAAAAAAACCTCCAACGTAAATTGGTCGTTTTTAATTTAATTTAACGGGGATAGGGACGTCGGAGAGTTATTATTTATTAATTCAAAATAATGATAATATTATTTAGCCATACGATAAACATGGTGTTTTTAAAGAGAAAAATATTTATTACGTTTTTTTTTTATTTGCGTGGGCTTAGTATTTATCAAAATATAATCAGAAATATTACACATTTCTGACCGTTCTACACATGTTTTACAAAAACATTTAAAAAGTTGAATATCCTTAAAAAATGATGTGAAGATTTTTCGATAACATGTCTATAAGATAAATTTTAAAAAAGAACAGTGTGTAGTTTAATTTTTTCATGAACACGACGTAACTTTAATGTTTTTTTTTTGTTGTATTACGGATTACAAATCTTTGGTTATGTTTATTTACAAAAACGCAAAGAGAAAGGATTAAAAATACTTTTCTCCACTTTAAAATTCATATTCGTGTTTCAAATATTTTGTAAAACATACAATGGGACGGTCATAAAAAGTAATATTTTTGATTAGATTTTGATACATACTAAGTCTATGTAAATTTATAAAATATTTTTCTATTTAGAAACATTATGTTTATCGTATTGCATTATAATACTATCATTATTTTGATTTAATAAATAATAACTTTCCGACGTCCCTCTCCCCGTTAGTCCACCATAATGCTTATGTAATTAAAACAAGTATTTTATATTTCATTATATTTAAGTAGACGGGGTAAAACTTTTTTTACATCACCGTTAGCCCCCAAATAATTGTTACAGGTGCCTCTAAAATCGCGAAAAATCAATTCCTTTAATTGCCTATATTTCATAATATAAAACAAAAATAAATAAATTACTTCTAATCCGTACTTACCACACTTTTTGATGAAAAAAAAGATTATCAGGTTTAGGTGAGTATTTTCTCTGCAAATGCAAAATTTAGTTTTGTATGAAACAGGCTGCGCAGCCGTTCCTCTTAAACTTCCTTTGTATATATATTTGTATTAAAAACTGTTTGTTTCTTACAAATAAATAAATAGTTGATAATTTATTATTATAATAACGGAGAACTGTTGAGTTCCTTAGATCAGAGAGAGCTCTGTTATTTACGCACTCGATTCACTCACATCTTCAAAGGGATTCGGAAAATGGTTAGAAAATAAAACATATCCGTGTATTATTAGTACGTACAAGAGGAGTGGTGCGTCGGCTCTATTAGTGGGCCGATTGAATCATGATAAAGTTCCAGTTCGGTTCCCGTCGAGACTATTCCCGGAGGGAGACTAAACGATGACGCTGATGATGATCACTCCATGACTAAAGACCCTTCAGTACGAGGAAGTAAGGTCATGATTAGTCACGGTCTAGCAATCTGGAAATTGGAAGTGTTGCTAGAAATGAGGAAACACCGGTTTTGTGGAAATTCTAGTCACTAACTACAGTCTTGACATTTAACAGACGACAAAAAAAGAAGGCGCTGCTGCGATCGTTAAAAAAATTAAATTCATATCACCAAGATGGCTCATAGGAAAATAATTGTAATTTAAAAAAAAAAAAACAAAGTTCCACAAGAGCATATCTTTCACTAACCTAACGGTGTTCAGAAATTAGTGATACATTCCGAAAGGAAATAATTCTATATCATGTTTTATTTTTATTTTTTATTTCTTATAAGTTGCATTAGAAGTAATTTACAAAATATATTTAATTAAAGGGTATTCTTGATCGTGTATACCTTATCAGAAAAGAGGAGTTTATGATGAGGGAGCCACGATTCTTAATTTGGTAGGTACATAATATTTAATTTGCTTGTATTTATAAATTGTTTTGTATGAAATATTCACTTATGTAACTTTTTTTTAAAGAAGAGTTTAATTTTATTTATTTGTTCTGATTGGTCATTAATACGGCGCATTTCAATGGGGAGGTTATTGTGGTTTTTTATTGCTTGATAAATATAATGATTTTGCATTTGAGTTGTTTTAAAATTAGGTGTTATGAATTGATTTCCATTTCTCATAAGTTTATAATATTCCTGATTTTCTTTAAGATTTTTCTCTTTATTAATTTTTATAATAGAAATTTTCTTTAATATATTTTCAATATTTGTTACTGGAAGTAGTGTGAAAATATCATATTCTTACACAAAATTGTTTATTTTTATTTTTTTTTCATTATTTAACACTTGACACAAAAAAAGAAAGGTGATTTTTTCGAATTTCCAAAATGTATGTGTTGTAATTATTTGTGTTGCCATTTAAAACCTTTTAAACGATAGCAACTCCTTAAATTTTTCTCTACTTTTAAATGTCAGACTGTAGCTTACTCCGACAATTTCTTGTAATTCATCATTATTATCTGCAACGATTTTAATAATAACTTTTTTTAAATATTGCGAATGTTATTGTAATGTTTCACTTGTAGCAAACACTTTGTGGATATACATAATTATAAATTTAAATAAAATAACTTACTTTTTATTTTTATATGTTAACCAACCGGTTTCAGTTCAGCCTGAACCTTCATCAGGGTTATACAAAAACATATTAAATCAATTACAGAGTTGCAGGGATACTTATCGGTAATTTAGAAGAGGAGACAGAACATCAACTATGTTGGTTGGTGGGGGGTTGGGGCGAGTTAGGAGGGAGGGAGGGGTTAAAAATAGGTGTAGGGAAGGGAAATATATTTAAAATGAGACTATTTGATAAATCGAATTGCTTATTTAATAAATTGATTTTGTTTACTTTTAAGAATTTTTTGAATTCGAGAGCTTCTAAATTATTAAGACGTAGACCTATCCCATTCCTATGGAGAACCTCTATATCTGAAGACTTATTAAATGAGTGATCTTTAAATAAAAAAAAGTGATATTAACAGTAAGTTATTTTATTTTAATTTATAGTTATTGTAATCGTTGGAATATTTGAAATGACATCAATATGAGTTTTATGCACGGAAACAAAGTGTCCTCTCTCCGAAACATCACAACGAAATAATGTTATTATTGAATTGCTATCAATGAGGTTATCACACTTTAAATGTTTATTTCTCAAAAGCCGATATGCATCACGCTTCCACAGTAATTCCACAGTTAGCAGTGTGCATTCATTGGATCGTGGAAAAATATGACAAGTGTTTTTAATTCAACATTCTTTTATACATTGCGATTCTTTGAAAACGAGATTACGATCTCTCTCGAACCCAGACGGTGAAATTCGTTCCAAGAATGACACTTTTAAATTAACAGTGGGTATTTTTTTTTTCGAATTTCTATTTTCCAGAAATCGGTCGCACGTGTGTGGAGAGAATGTCAATTTTAATACGTTTGCCTTATTGCCCATCAACGTGAAATTGTTTGAAATATTTTTTGATAGGTTTTCCCGAAAATATGAACACAGTTTTAAAGATTTTCCTTTTTCTTTATATGGAAATAAATCGTCATTAATTAGTATTTTTTTCCCTATCGACCCCTTTGCCGTTCTTCTAATTTTCCGCGGAACCTCCCCCTCCAGCCTGCCTCTCCAAAGCTTTAGTACAATACTGAACACGTGGTATTTATTCACTGCGCGATGCTTTGCTGCTGGTATGAAAATTTGTAAAAACTGAACGTTTTTTTAAATGAATACCGCACAGGAGTCTCAACTGCTCCCAACCGTCTGGAGTCAGTGAGACTATTGCATCCCCAATTGGGGAATGTTGTGAGGCTGAAGGTATTGTGGGAGGGGAAGGAGAAGGGGAAGAGGAAGGTGGAGAAATACCTGGCTATTCAGATCTGGTCACCAAACACGGCTAAAAGCCATTTCAAGCAACGCTTCAATTCTGAATGGTGGTCTTTCACCAGAGAGTATCTTCCACTATGGAACGTGCACAAATATACCATATATTATTTTTAAATTAATTAATTGTGAAACAGCACAAATTAATTAAATAAAATTTACTTGCGCACGCCGGGATTTGAACCCGCGACCTTCGGATCCGTAGTCGAGAGCCTTACCCCTCGACCATGGAGGCCGTCGTGCCGTCGGCCGAACGTGCCAGCGTGGAAGCGATTCGCTTTAAGTGCGCGCAGTAGGGTTGTCGAGCGAAACTTATTACGGTGTTTTACTATACGTGCAGTCTAAGTGGATTACGATCCGTGGATCCCCTTTTGCATCTCGTGGGCCCTTTTTTTCTTCCTGCCATGGCCCCTGCAAATTTATATGGACCTTATGGTCTAGATTGATCCCACAGAGATGAACAATAAAATACGAGTACATACCTACTATGTGTGTTTTAAGGATCACTGAACCTGACACGTTGAACTCTCGGAGAGTTATAAAAAATCATCCATAATACTTTTATATACGCGTCTAAAATTATCCCAAGGAATTTAGGTTCCTCAAAATACTGTTTAATGACAATACGCGCAGCTCCTGATTTTTTTTTACAGTAACTCCACACAGGAGACCCTGAGGGAAATAATTTCCCTCATCTTTGGGGATGCTGTGTGGAGTGTCTTTTGAGGATAAGAAGGAGTGAACTTGGGTCTTGAAGAGATGCATGTTATAGGATGGAGGAAACACAGAGGCCGGCAGATCATTCCACAGCCGAACTGTTGAACACAATAACGAATCGTAGAAGCGACCCGTTCTCATGTGACAAATGTCAACCGTGTGCAAATGTTGGGCGCTCGTTTGGCGTGTTTCCCGACTATGCACCGGCGCCGAAGGGATCAATGACGCTAGTTCCTCGGCGCTTCTTCCATTAAAATACCGGTAGAACAAGGACAGCATTCCCACCTGACGTCTGTGCTCCAAAGATTGCAACCCGTTTGTTAAGAGTCAAGGGTTTTTTTCAGACATTTTGGGACTCCCGACCAGAGGTGGCTGCCAAGTTCTGCAGTGGGGCGCACTTTTGATAACAACATGTTACACTAGCGCCCCTAGCGACGCGCATTGGCGCAATTGGTTTTTCATACATTTTAATAGATTTTATGTGAAATATATTCTTATTAATTTAGCAATCGAAAATGATTTAAACAAATAATAGGTAATATGACTTTGTTGCTTTTTTATTCGTAAACGAAAAAAATGAGTAAAGAGGCTATTAGGTATTTAATAACAGTTATAAGCCTCGCCGTTTGACGTTCGTGCTCGGTCTGGTGGTTTAGAAAGGGATTTAATTTTTTATTTATTTATTTTTACAAAAGATTAAATACAATGCAAAAAGTCCCAATAAACTACTTTTTGTAGTTTGTCTAACGGGAGCTTATTATTTAAAACTTAAAATTTACAGATAGGGTTACAAAGTATGTAAAATAAAAACATAAAAAAAAAACATATGTAACAAGCTTAAAACATACATATTTCTCAATAATTATCCTCTAAAATATTTCTACAAAAATATGTTAAAAATATAAATTAAATAAAAACATAAACGAAAGCAATAAATCATAAATAAAATTTTATTTTCTTATTTCTAATACATATAGCTCCTTTCAGCTAGCCAAGTTTTTAATGTGTTTATTAATGGTCTAGTTTTAATATATATATATTTTTTTTTTATTTCAACGGGTAACATATTTAAACAGCTAGGAATCATGTGATCTAAAGTTCTTTGTCCATATTTGTTTTTATACTTAGGAACCATTAATCCTTCATTAAAATTGAGACGAGTATTGTAAGTGTGCTCTAGTCTATTAGTATTAAATATAGGGTTATTAATGTGCTGAAATATAATTTTGTACCACAGAATTGATGTTACTGAATGAATTTTGAAACTCTGATAAAAGTATGGAATATTATGCCTCTGTTCGTATAAACTTTTGTGAGCTAATAATTTAACCAATGAATTTTGTAATAATCATAATAATAGTTGGATGACTTGTATAGCGCCGTTTTTGTGAAAAATCACCTCATGGGCGCTTTGGTACTGATTGAACATGATTGATGTTTTACAGGAAAGTCCCCTTATAAAATACTTGCTTAATAAATTGATAGAAATCTTTAATAATTTCTTATTTTTAGAGTATTTTTGGCTTAACATATCACAATTTTATATCAGTCTTAATTTTTTTATTTATATATGCTTTAAATAGATGTACGTATTTAAATAAAATGTATGATATGAATTCTGATATGTTAAGCCAAAAGTAGTCAAAAATAATAAATTTAAAAAAATTTCCACTAACTAATTAACTAACCATCATGCCGTTTCCTCGCAGGGGTAGGCAGGGAGGACGGACCGCCAAACAACATCTTGGAACACACTCCTTGCTTAATTCAAATTCGTACATCGTCTCATACATACTCTCCTGTTATTCTGAATCTTGACATGGCTCGACTCAAGTATTTGGTTCGGTTGATCGTGCCATGTCTTCCTTGGGCGTCCCCGGCTTCTTCTTCCATTCATATTCGCGTTATATATTCTCCTTACACTCTTTTCTTCGTTCATGCCCAAATCTTCTTGGCGTCCCTTTCTTAACCTAACTCGTTACGCTCACATCAGCCTTTCATTCTTTGCCAATCTCAACATTTCTCATCTCACATTCGCAAAATTTCCCAAAATTTATTAAATAATTATTTTATTCCCTTTCTAAACCAACAGACCGTGCGCGAGCTCTGAGCGGCCAGGTTTATAACTGTTAGTAGAAACCTAATAGCCCCTTTTTAAAAATTTGTTGTAAGAAAGCTAGGTTACCTAATATTTATTTTATGATTTTTCGATTGCTATAATTTATAAAGAATATATTTCACAGAAAATCTATTAAAATGTATGAAAAAAAAACCTAGGGGTGCCAGTGTAACATATTGCCATCGCAATGTATGGAAAATGTCAGAAGCTGCGCGTATTATGTATATTTCTACTGTATTTGGCTGCTCGGATTTGAAAAATGGCTTTTTTATCTGCCGGTCTTCCGTAAATAACTTCCTATCCCCTTACAGCGAAACAGTCTAATTTAAGGGCTTGTCAACGTGATTTGCTGCTATTTAATAATACTCGAGCATCTTTGTCGACGGCTTTACGAGATCTTCTTTCTTCGGGGAAGACCGTTTTTCAAACCCCACTCTTTGAACTTACTCGCTGGAAGTTTCGAAGCTGGGACGTTGACTTGGTGACAAACGGCAGCTCAAAATGCGCCAAGAATATCATTTCTAGAAAAAAAAAATCGAGTTAAAGTTAACATTGCGGACATTGTAAATCTATCAGTTTTTGAAAAATGTCTAAGTTAGGGATGCGAGAAATTAAGAGAAAAGGGTATTTTTTCCGTTGAGGATACTGAGATGCGCCATTTTTTTTGCATTTAAAAGGACAAGATCCCCGTTAAACGTAGATTCTAGGTCATTTCAGTCTTTGAAAGAATTCAGAAGAAAAGAAGAACATGCTGATTACAATTTGATAGAGAGCTGATAAGTACCCTAGAATATGGTAATACGCGCAGCTCTTGACATTTGATGCCAACACGCTATGCTTGCGCCGCCAGCGGCGCACATTGGTGGATTTGTTTTTTTCATACATTTAGATATTTTTTCTGTGAAATATACCTACATACGAGATATATAAAAATGAATGTTTGTCTGTTTGTCTGTCCTCGATTTTCTCGAAAATTACTCGACCGATTTCGCTGAAAATAGAACAGTTTTTCCTTATTAGTCCCGGGAAGGTTTAAATAGTATAATGAAATCCATTATCTAAAACTGTTGCTATAACGTTTTAAAATTAATACGAAAAACATTGAACCCGCTATGTCGTATTGAGGTTAGCCCATACATATACCGCTCTGGTTAGCCACAGATTACATATTCAAAAGAAGAAGTCTTGTTTGGGTAGAATATTTTCAAAATGGAAAACACAAGTAGGTACCTACTTAAGACCTTAATTATTTACATATATTTAATGTTTGGATTGAAGTAATATTTTCAAATGAATGTTCCTTTGTTTCATTGTTTATAGATAGTAAAAGTCGACACAAGGCATTACTTTCGCTGTCTAATCAATCATGGTACCCAGACGACAAGCAAGAATTCACAACTCCATGACTTTATTCTAAAAATGCATAATTCCGAGCAAGGCCGGGTACACATTAGTTAGTTCTTAATAAATTATAGAAATCAAAATATTCATAAAATAAATATTAGGTAAATTGCCTGTGATTTTATTGCTTTTTTGCTCATAAATGAAAATATATTACGACTTTTATCAATGTTTTTATTTTCTTCTAAATACTATAAAATAAATTATGGAGTACAATTTCCTAACCGTCTGAATAGAGTAACAACAATAAATTTAAAAAATGAATTCCCCCACAACTCAATATTTTCATAACCACCACATATATGATCGAATGGAAAGGTGATTTTTCACAGAAATGACGCTTTACAAATCATCCAATTATCATTATTATAATTATAGTACACTAGCTACCTTGCTCGAAATTCCTCTAAACACCCCTGAAATTCGCTATTATTGGTTTATTAATTAGAAATAAATTGAAACCATTAATAAAAAACTAAAGTAAAAAAATTGATCGGTGATAATAGTTCAATTGAGTTCAACGCGGATTTTTTGACATTCAACAATAAAAGTCTTTATTGTTGCTATAATAATGACATTTTTTACTTCCAAAATAATAAATATCAACACCAAGCTGGAGTTCTGTACGTAATCGACGTTTTTTAAATTGTACAACTTTTTAATAACATTTGTTTGTCGTAAGATATATGACTTATTTACATTCTCGCAGAATCCGTTACCGTTTAATATTTTTAAAATGTGTAAAAAAGGTAGAGCATATTAAGAATGTAATTCCCAGGGCAAAGGCCGATGATTCAACAGAACATTTCACCAAACGTTTCGGCGTAACGTAGAAGTCGTTGTCCCAACAATGGCCCAACTTTCAAGACCAACGTCCTTTTAATATTGAAATCTCCCGAAATGCTGAACGCACGTTTCCTGAAAGCGATTATTACTATAACAAGGTGTTCTGACCGGCCTTTGTCAAGTTTCGTCGACTTCAGAAGTTCACTGTTGTAACATAACACATGTGCTTGTTGAATTTTACACTTCATTTGAGTGCGTGCTTTGTGTTTTGTGATATGTGGTGTTAGGAGAATGTGACCATTATTCCCTGTACTCGTTGGGGAGAATTACTGCGGAGAATAACAGAAGTAATTAAACGTTTTTCGATGGGTTCTTTTTCTTGTCATCTGCGAACCTTGACGACCTCTGTGGTGGAGCAGACAACTTCTTGGTTCGAAGCCCAGAAGTTGTGGATTTATTTTTTCTTTTTTTTTTTCCTTTGTGTATTATATCTCATATTTTAAATCCAAATCTACAGTTTTATTCCGAGTTTGGTGAAGTTTTTCAAACTTGACTTTCAAAACAAGGGGATGGTCACTGTCTACAATAAATTCAAAAAAACTTCCCCCATAACCCTTTTTTATCCCTTAAAACAGAATTTCTGTACTTCTTGAAGAAATTTTACATACTTGACGTCCAAAATAAGTGGAAAATTTCTGGGTGGTGGTAGGGATAGTGGTAACATCTCAAAATTTTCTTCCAAACCATTCATCAACTCCGGGCAATGCCAGGTACTTTAGCAAGTCTGTATTTACCATCTAAATAAGATTTCGAAAAGCCACCCCCACCCCCCTTTCCCTCCCTTAAAGCACAATTTTGCTACCCATCGATGAAACTTTAGCAGACTTGACGTTTAAAATAAGAGTAAAATTACTGGGTAGAGGTAACACAGCATACCGTCGTTAACGTCGACCATTCAGAATTCTTGAAGTGCCTTTTGCCCTTGTTAGTGACTAGATCTAAATAGCTAGGTAGGTACTTTCCAACTATCCTGTTCACCATCTCCTTCAGTGCAGTTGGTACTCTTGTGGATTTCTTCTCACTGAGTGATTGCCACATTGCTGAGGATCATGACCCTCACACCAATTGCCCTAATGAATCACATTCTTCCACTCCTCAGGGTCCTGCGCTGCATGGATAACCGTGGAAACTAACGTTCCGGATACCTGTGATACTTGATAAGACCAACGCATCGGTCGTCTTCATCTGCTTCTCTTGTCTTGCAATTTGCCAGTGACCATGAGCTTCTTCAGGTTCGAGTTGTCAGTTTGGCGAGCGAATGTCCATAGTATCTAAGGACGTCGTTATAGGCATAGTTGATAGCCTATTTTGGATGCCCAGCTTTTCCAGAATCGATAGATTTGAGCACCTGACTGTTCATGGAATCCTGTGCATTTAATAATCCATATGTTATGTAGTGTGTTCTTGTATTTTTTCGGGAAGAAATATAAGTTATTACTGCGAAAATACGTTGCATCAGAATTAAGCATCGACGTTTATTTAGCCGAGTAATGGGCCCACTTGATTTGTGAAACGGCTTTGGAATAGCGATGAGTAGTTCATGAACGAGTTGTTCATTTGTGCCGGCTCGTTTTTATGAGCCCTGAGCGTACGACTCCTGGTAAACCGTACTACGGCTGTCTTACTTCTATAAGGATAAATTATACCCACGACCGTGGGACTTTCAATTAATATTTGGCACCATGATGCATCTTAAAGCATTTGTCGTTTAGGTTCACACATTCGTCTGCAGTGATAAGAATAATTACCGCATTTACACGTATGTAGCCACTGTAGAATACGTGAATGGCGCCTGAAAGTCTGGCATCTGGACGTTTTGTTCCTACATCTATACGTTGGGAGCTGGGAGCCATATGAGCTGGGAGTCGTATGAGCTGGGAGTCGTATGATCTGTGGTATGACCTCATGAACTGGGAGTTGCATGAGCTGGGAGTCGTGGGAGCCACGGCCGCCTTTCAATATGTGCCGGCTCTTAAATGAGCCGTCGTTCAATTGAGTCGTACGAAAATATTAAGCTGGTAACGTGACTCCCGTATAAACAAAATGAGTCATGACCCATCGCTACTTCGGAATGCAACATGAGGCGTGTTTGAAATTTCAACACAAACATCTCTGTTATTTTCCGGATAAACTCCGAATTCCTCGGGAAAGCCAAACAAGCGATTAGTTTTCCGTTGCAAGCGTGGCGCCATGGATCCTATAAAGAGATGGAAAAGTTTTCAGGGGGTACTACAATTCATCATCATCACGGCATACATTCCTGGGAGGGATTAGGTGTCCTCCACAAATGCTGTCCACTGGCTGGCGGTCCCTCGCCAATCCCTCCAGTGCTCGATCTTTCCCGTTCTGCTCTAATCCTCTTCTACTCAGTCTAGTCACCTCTTCCTTGGTCTGTATCTGGGTTTACTTGGGCATAATTTTGGTTTCATCTGCTTAAACAAATCGCCTGTGTTTAAAAGCGAAGCTCAATTTTTGTTTTTCAACTAGCATTAGACATAAACTTCCCTCATTTTTTTCATAGATTTGCTAATTCTTAGCAGCTTTCATCTATCTGGAGAATTATTTGATTTTTTTTTATATGAATACCCTACAAGAATGCTAACTGCTCCCTGCATCCTCCCTGATGAGGAAAGCTTCGCTTTAGAAACATTTAGATATTTATATATTAAAAACAGTGGTTTAAACAAAGTAATTCTCATTCATTTGTTAATAATGACGCCACAAAACTATTACAAATCTATTGAAGAAGATGTAGTTTTGGTTCAATGACAAATCAACACGCGTATGAATCGGCACACCTTTTAAAAGTGATATAAAGTCATTAAAAGCAGGAAAAAAAACTAGGCCGCAAATCTAACCTAACCTAACACAATTATCCTAAAAAAATTTAAAACAAAAAGAAAAAGATTAATTAGGTTTGGTTAGATTAGGTTTACGAGCTAGTTTAATATGTGTTAGGTTTATATTTTAGGTATACCTACTTAAGTCTAAATTGTAAGTCACTAGCTATAACTTTTAGTTGTAAGTCACTAGCTATAAGCCATAGATGTAAGTCACTAATTATAAGTCTCAGTAGATAATCCCTATCTATAAGTCTTAGTTGTAAGTCAATAGTTATAAGTCTTACTTATAAGCCATTGGTAATAAATTTTAGCTGTAAGGTATTGGTTGTACGTCAAGTGATATGTTATTTAATTAATTGTAAAGCTCCCTTGAGGTGATTTTCCCACGAAAACGGCGCTATAGAAGTAACCCAATTATCATTATTATTAGTTTTTACTTCGTACTTTTAACGACTTCTTTATAAATTTTAAAAAGTGTGCCGATTCATACGTGCGATTTTTTAAGCCGTCATATTTTTCAGTAGAGTTTCTTCAAATGTGTTTTTTTTTCCGTAATGAGAATTAATTAATTTT
>JAHDVE020007693.1:0-55192 GCA_022606495.2 Halesus radiatus
GGAAGAGATGAGTTAGGCTCGTCTCGTCTCGGATAACCATCGTGCACGTGCTGAGGTTTTGAAAAAAATGTGACTGAAGCCGGGCTGATCTGATCTACGGAGGCTCAACGCTTCCCCTGATAGCATCAGCTACGTGGTGCTGGAACCACGGGACACGTAGCGAAGATAATTGTAAAGTGCAAAGTGCTGATGTTCCGCTAAGTACGCACACTACTTAAGTGCCAAGATGGAACATTAGGAATGTGACTGAAAAGTTGTGATCACAAGCAAATTATTATTATTGTCAACAAGAAAACGGTGTAACGCAATGTTTCGTGACTCGTGATATTGTCAATCTGTGTGATTTATTATTACGTGAAGGATAAATTCATGCCTTCTGTATGAGTGCATCGCGGGACAAATCCTTTGTTTACTCGCCCTGAATCGAACGTTTTCAAATCTCTGTTCCTTGGATGTTTAGATGGTTCCCTACCCACACACGTGGTTATGATCGAGGCAGTCATCGGAATGTTTGTCAATATTTCGCTTACCGACCAAGTCCATGTACAGCCAAGCACGAGTGTTTAAAACACGAATTTGGTAGGTACTCACCTGCAACAAGAGAGAAAATATAAATAAATCAAAAATCCAATTACTACACAAAACATTTTCACAATATCACCTACTGAATAAGTCATATTTAGCTGCACGAAAAAATGTTGCATTAACTTTTTACTACGACGTGCTTCGCTCTCAAATTATGATGTAGGTTACACATTCAAAATTTTGAATAACTACTCTTCGAATCAAATTATAAATTGAATCTCAATCATGTGTAGGTTCCGTATGATTAAGGCATATTTGAATATCCAAAGCAGAATATGCAGTAGCCCGCCTTAGGAGGGTTCATTAGTATGCAAGACCTACATACAAACAGAACCTACACAGGTCAGTGGCGATATTAGCAATTTACAAACGTTGCCAAGAATCAACAAGGCGACGGACACGAAGCTTGAAGCGCTCTAATGGAATGCATTTTATGATCATCTGCAACCCCACCTCGGGAAATATAAAATTCGTTACCTGAACAATACACAAAGCTTAATTCCGTTCCAATTTGGAACGAATGTGAGTCGATTATAATGAACGAATGAATAAAATAAATTTACCGTTCAAATTCATGGGTTCATAATATGTGCTGCCAGTACTCGCGCAAGTCCATTAAACCACGAATACGGCAGATCACAAATAATTATTTAGAACTAATATACATTGATACATACGAGTAGTACCTATGCATTTGCTTGTATATATTTTACACCAAATAAATGCAATTTATTACAAAACTAATATGCTCCCAAATAAGTCAATTTCCTCAAAGAAGCCGCTAAATTTATCGATCAATGTAAATAAATTAACCTTTTCTGCATCAAGCTGTATTGCCTTGTAAACTGAGATATTAATATTACCATACTGCCTAAGGTTATATCCCAACAAATCCAGCGAGATGGAATAAGTAACAATCCATATAGAGTATTGAATATGTGACATCTGACTCTGTTAGAAAAGTAAGATAAAAAAAATTAGAACGACACAACAATTAGCTCCAATCGGATCGTATCACGAGTTGTGTGTGTAATATTGTAGACATCAATCTGTCAATCACATGAGCGAAGGTTATATGAGCAGAGCAGTTGGCCCTTCACTCAGTCTACAGTACGTATCTGATGTGGCACAGTTCTGGGCCCAGATATACGATGTTTGCAGAGAGTCAGGTGTATAGGCCCAGGTCCATTGTGGTCCGTTATGACAGCTGGAAATAACCAATTATTTCACTATGCACACCGTTGGCTAAATATTACACGTGGATAATGCGTACAGGGTATTCAATGCCTCAGTAAATATACAAAATGGACGGAACACTTTTGTTTGAGGATTCAATTACACACGTGCCGGCGCGAGTATTATGGAAAACAATTGCAGTTCGTCACTTCGCTGAACGTAAATATGCATAATATTAACACTGCACCGGACGCGTTTAATAATATGCCATAAGGTCGTTTTAAGGCATGGTTTAATGATGTGCAAAAATATAATAAATATCGGGATTATTTTGATATAAAACTGCTAAATCTGAACTACTGTAATAATAATATGCGAAATGCAGCGTGAAGTCCAGTTTATGCGACAGAAGCATCGAGAATTATGGTTTAATATTAAAATCAAGTGTGACCGCTATCTGAAATTATTGCTCGCCTACCAATAAAATGTGGAAACGTGGGAAAGCTCATCTCGCCGTTCCGCACTGGAATCCGAGTCGAGGCGCACTTCTGCGAAGCTTTACGGCAACTTAACATTAATTTAATTGATGCTGACGTGTAAGATCTGTTCCGACATGGTTCCGACCGTGCGGCGGTACTTAGGCAGGATTCGCAGCGGTAGCTCGGATTTCCACCGCATTTTCCGAATATCAACTAGCGTAGTTGTCCCCCCTCCGAGCGATGCATCGCGTCGTTAACAGGGACACGACGAGGCTACGTACGAAAGCGCGCACGGGACGACCTTCTTGAATATTTTTACAAGAGCAAGTTAAAAGGTGATCTTTTTTTTTAATCATCGAAGAGATAATATTAACAACTCCCAAATCGAAAAGCAAATCAAAAAGACACAGAAAAGAAAAAGATAACGGTAGCAGCTGGGATTCGAACCAAGGACCTAATGGTCTATCCAGGACCTGAGCTCTATGCCAACTGAGCTACGATTTTATCGACAGTTCTTACCGATGATACCGATAAAAATGACAGGATGGATTGGGGTAGCCGTAGCTCAGTTGGCACAGAGCGCTGTTCCCGGATAGAGCATGAGGTCCTGGGTTCGAATCACAGCTGAAACCGTTATATTTTCTTTTCTGTGTCTTTTCGGTTTCATGTTTCGATTTGAGAGTTGTTAATATTTTCTTCAATTATTGAAAATATATTACAATCAGGTTTATAAGCTTCAATAAATTATTAAAAAAAAAATTAATAAAATTTAATTAGTTGTTTTGCTTGCTTTTCATTGATGAAATGCGCGTTCCGGAAGCGATCTACTTCTTAGATTTACTGCTGCAAATCCATCAAGGAGGTAAGTACCCACTTATCCGACTCATTTCATCGTTTCCTTTTTTAAGTATTAACATGATTACTGAGAATCAATCTGTTCTATTGCATTTGCATGGTATTTTATTGAGGAAGTAAATACTTAAATCCACCAGAGAAGTTAGGATTTGCAGTGTGAAATCAGAAATACGGGGTTTTATACTTAATACGGTTTATAGCACCTATAAAACTTCATAGCTGGTAAATCAGAAGGCTAGTGACTCTTCCAGCGTACGCCATTCCTCATAGGCATTTGTTGCAAGAAAAGTCTAATAAAATAATTATCGAAGTAATAAATGTGTCATTTCAAATAAAACAACAGAACAGCATTTGGATACTAATAAAACGGCAACGGAAGACAATTTACCTTTAAGTTATTTAGATGCAAGAAATTTTATATAACTTGACCAATTAACAAATGCATTTGTTTCATGACATTGCAGCAATTCCATGCAATACAATATCGTGGTTACAAGATGATAGCGAGAGTACTGGGCACGCAGCATGCACGAGATGAGTACGACACTAGGAAAGCACAAACAGTATTTGATTGACGGGTCAGAAAGCTCTCTGAGGGGTCGCGAAAGCTCAACTCCATTAATTGCGCACGCGCCGAGAGGAAGCGAGACGCGGAAAACGCCGGCATTTAGTGGCTGTTGAACATAAATTGAAGAACAATGGCGACATTAAGATCACGCCGGCCGCCCACCGCCCCTCGCGGCCGTGGGCGGAAATTGAGGAACCGAAAGCAGAAAGCACATTCCGTTATTATAAAGTTGACCGCGGAGTAATAATATGTTTGCTTTCGTTAGCTCCGAAGGGCCGTTTGTTTTGTTCTAACCAACCGAACAACCTTATCTCTTTCTCTGTGATAAACACTTAACTGGCTATTATTATAATGCCTGGTATCTTTCAGAATTTCGATGTTTGAGGATGGCTGTAGTTCGTTGGCTGTTGCACGTCTGGCCTCAGGCAATTGCTAGAGGAAATGACCTGAGTTGGCAGATTTTATGTCATCATCAAAACCTACAAGCGAATAGTTTAAATTACGATGCATTTGAATTGATCAATAATTTAGTTGTACACGAGAAAAAAATCAAAGCTAGTATTTAAAAAAATATTTCCAATATTTTTTTTATTATTATAATCAAAAAATACACAATTATAAACAACGGTTAGTAAAATTTACAGTAAGTATTTCCATTTTTTTTTTTTGGAAAACCAACAGTTTACGATAATTATTACGTATGGTAAATATTTGTACAAAATGAATTAATAATAGGTTTTCACTTAACTATTTAAATTATTCAATTAAAAGGGAAAAGTTACAAGGTTAGCTTGTGAGGTTAGGATGATAGGAGGGATGGGAAGAGAAAGGACCCAGTCTGTCTAGAGTAATATGTATTGTATGAGTGCTACTTATTAACGATTGCCTCGGATAGGCAGAGGACCCGGGTTCGAGTCCCAGATGCGACTGAAATCTTTTTTATTTTCTGTCGTTTTTTTTTCGTTTTCATGTTTCATTTAGGTTATGTTAATATTATTTTCTACAATGATTAGCTACTTATTGATTTTAGGTTTGAAATAAAGTGTAAGAAAATACATATAGAAATAAAAATTGATATTTATAAAGTAAAAATAAAAAGATTTGGTATAAACCACCTCACTGGCTGAGTCTGTTCCGAGGTGGTGAATTAAAATAATTTTAATATCATAAATTATAAGATGAGATGAAAAAAAATGAGGAAAAGAGTGAAAAATATAGCGTGAAGTTTGGTATTATTTTGTAGAAGTTTTGAGTAATTAGAAAAGAAATAAGAAAATACAGAATAATATACTCGTAGTTTACATCTGCTGTACCGATTGTACACGGTTGTACCGAGACCGTTTGGTGTGTTGTTACAAATTAACGTGATATACACTAACTTATAGGAATGTAAACACAAGATAAAAGCGGAGCGCGGTTTGTTTGTTACTTGGACAGTTACATCCAACCGCATTTCGATAAACGTTACAAAGGCAGGTGTCAATATAAACTGTAAACAAAATAAAGCTGCAACTTGCAGTCAAGAATACAGTTTAAAGGAGATAAATAAAACTGGAGAACAATTGATCAAGTTGATAGATCCATCAGAATTGAGAATTCCGCTCCTCGTGGATTATCGCATAGCGGTACAGAGCGACAAGGGCGGTACCCGGTACCCAGTACCATCTGCAATAATCGATGCTGCAGAAGACCGTTGCTGGATCACGGTATGATGATCAGATCGAAGATTAACCCTACCTACAGCGGATGCGATGAATTAACAGTTTTGATTTTACGTTGAGGTAGGTCCCACAGTAATTGCTTGTGATAATTTGAACCACCGAAGCAGAACAGAAAAGTAGGGTAACAGTAATATTTGTACCCCAAGACAATGATTTTTTTGTCATTACAATCGTGACTATTGGATGTTTATCTCTTTCGTATTAAGTTATGTACTTTCAAATAATTCTCATTTCCAAAAGATCTTTTCAATAATCGGTTGTGATACCAAAGTTATCGATCTACTCGTGTCAGATATACAGGAAAAACTATTAACAGTATTTTAATTGAATGAAGCCAACAAATCATGGTAGTTCAGCTGAAATCGACACACAGCCCAAAGAAAAAATGCGACTTGACAATCATTCTTACGAAGGAAGATTTTAATGGATTATCCTTAGGAGGGAGAGATAAGACTGCAGCGGGACGGTACACCGCCCGACCTTGTACAGAGTCACGCTAATGGTCGTCCTTGGACCTGCGACAACGGGATATTTCGGGCGCAGCCTCTTCATTATCCCCCGTACTGGACCCGGTGAGAGCGGAGGACACTCGATTCTTTCTCGTTTCCCTTTCCGACCCATTCTACTCCTTTCTCTCTCGAAGCCAACTTTCGGGGAACGAGCGCCGAGTGGAATTCTCGCGGGAGATTCGTATCGGATTCCGCGAGGTGAAGAAAACAGGCCATTAAATTGCGACATATCGGACTCCGGGTTGGAAAAACAATATTCATTTTAATGATCGCTGACACCATAGAACAAGACAAGCAAAGTACTTTGGTTGCTTTGTTAGTAGGCTCGCACGGATTGTGAGCGAATAAGTGCAGTTGAAAATCCACATACTATCAATATTTTCTATTGTTTAACCTTTTTACATAGCCACCTCACTATCAAAACAGATAAATCACACCGTACCAGCGTAAGTGCAGAGTGTGACTTTCGAGTACGGTTTTAATATCAGGCAACTCTGGCAGTCAGCTAGTGTTGTATATTTATAGGAATAATAAATAAATCAGAGAAGAAAAAAATCATAGATATAATTGAAGTCATTATTTTATGTTCAATTTGTAAAACACTTTAAAAAATCTTAACAATGACTTCGAAAAATATTTGTGTTATAAAATATCGAATGGGACGCAGTCAAAATATTAATAGCATAAAGCTATAACGTATGTACAGATACGACAAATACAAGTGTCGTAAAGTACAAGAAAACAGGTATCTAAATGGTGGAAATAAGAAGAAACTCTTTCAATTTAAACATATAGTGAATTCAATTGATACCAAGTGTAAACTCTGTTACAAAGTTGCAAACGAGTTTCGGTGCGATGTAAAGGGTAATATATGAATATTGAATTCAGATCAGAGTCCATCGTAGCCATTGCGCCAAGAAAGGTGATACAATTTTGCCAGTAACCTCAGGTCAATGAAGCTGAGACGCATCAATTCCTTGTGGAATACCAGTGAGCGTTGATATTGAGCAAGCTTTTATAAACCTTAAAGTTAAAATTAAATGATTGTTATAAAAACTGGTTACATTATCTTAAACTCACAAAAACGCAGTCTCATAAACTATTACAAATAGACGAAAAAACCTACACACTATATATAGATAGTAAAAAAATATCTGGGCCTGCATATTAATTGATAAACACATGTCCTTTTAAAAACCACAAAAACTAATTGGTGTATTTCGTAGAATAGTTCATCTTATAACAGCATTAGTTAAGAGGGCCTTATACTTTAGTTTAATCCAATCCCACCTAAACTATCTAATATAAATAAGGGGAAACATACACATCACCTATTTAAAACATTTACAAATAATACAAAAAAGTTTTTAAAAAAAACTTTTAATTGTAACCCAGTTAACCCCACAAAAAAACTATACCAAGAAATGAACATACTGAAAATAAGAAAACTATACGAATATAATATATGCCATGAGGATGTACATGTATACAATCTCCTCCCCGATAACCTGAAAGCGGAGAACCGAACAAATACATTAAAAAAAACTGTTCAATCTTAAGATAAGCAAAATTACAATGCACGTAGATAAACATAATATGTAAGTTAAAAATAATATTCAATTTTTTAAATATTAATTATTTTTATTGAGATTTAAAAACCTCATTTTAATATTTCATCATTGTAGAAATAACATAACCTAAATGAAACATGAAAACGGAAAAACGACAGACAATAAAAATATTTCAGTCGCATCTGGGACTCGAACCCAGGACCTCTGCCTATCCGTGGCAACCGCTTAACCAACTTAGCTAATGAGACCGGTTCAATTTATGTCATCTTCGTCGATATCATATCTCAAATTCAAGATTTTGTTAATAATAGTAATATGATAAATGATATAGGTAATGTAATATGTATGATACCTAATAGCAAATTAAAATGTAGACACGAATAATATGTAAGATGGGAAACAATCTGTAAGTTAAAAAATAGTATTATATAGTTAAGTTAATTTAAATGTGAATGTATATTTCTTTAAAGTTAACAAATAAATAAACTTCATCATAATTTAAAAACATGTCGTGATTGCTCTTATTCAGGTCATCCTGTCTGGAGATGAATGGTGCAAATTTTGAGCATCACAAATGATTCTATAGTGCAGGTCTAAACGTCGCGGGTAGTCCGAGGACCATTAGCGGCCATGAGCCGGAACGGGCTCAACAATATATCACGGAATTGCAGGAAAATTGCATTGTGTTCCCCGGAGGAAGCCGGCAATTTTCGACAAAGGACGGTTTATCTGATTTTACCGTTGCCTATTACTATCGCGGCAGACACAGGGACGTCCCTTTATGATATCAAGATTATCATAAATTTATATTGCACACTCCACTCAATCTACTGATTGACCGGGACATTATTTAGATAAACCCTTTACCGTTGGAAATAGCGAAATTTGAGTTATAACGACAGGGAACTGTTAAATGTTTAGCACATTGATCTCTTTGTATTCACGACCAAGGTTGTGACGTGTGCAAGGTTGGTATGCAATGTATGCACATGCAAACAAACAAAAACAAGTGGATCAAAGCATTAAACGCTTTCACTGCTTTAAAGTCGATTTCTGCAAAACAAGCTTTGACTCATAAATTTGCAAATGATTTCTATAATTATTTTATGTATATTGCTGCAGGTTCTATCGATTTAACACGTTTTGAATCTAGCAATTCTAGAAACTAGCAAGACAGGTGGAATGAAAATGAATCTGGTTTTGTATAATATAAAATATTTATTAATAAGCATTAAATTGCAAATGCTCTTATGAATATGAAACATGGACACTTTTCATGCCAGAAAACGGTCCAAAAACTGCTCCAAAAACTTTGATGGGAAAAATGCATGATAGCACCTCCCGAAGAAACAGAAAAATAATCAGATGAGTAAGGTAAAGAGGCTAAGACACATCACTCGAAGGTCTCCTACCTTATGTACTATCAATCGATGGGCTTGTCATTCAGTGGTAGTGTTTTTATATTTTATTTTTATTACTTTCTATATAATTTTGATATTACAAGGTAAGGTATAAATATTAAAGATACATATATATTATAGAATTTTTTCATAGTCCTCCTCACTAGGAGATCCTGTGCTGAGGCGGACCAGGTTTTGCACAAAGGGGTTTCAGCGACTTCTATATTTTAACTTCAAGGTTAGTATAGGGTCTTTCCAGTAATTTCTATGACGTTTTTTTGAGAATAGTAGTCAGTTCTTGTTCTGGTAATTCCTTAAGCAAAGTTTTGCTGGACTTAATGCAATTATTGATTGAATTACTTTTTTTGATATTAAGTGGGAGTTTGTTATATAATTTTACAGCTAAAAATTCATAGCTTCTTTGTCCAAAAGTAGTATTGCATTTAGGTATATTTATCTTATCTAGTTGCTTTGTTCTGGTATTATGATCATGAAGAGTCATAGCCATTTTCTTATTTTTAAGATGATTAACTAAAATATTTTTGGCAAAGATTCTTTGGATACTTGGAACGTTAAAATGTTTAAAAACTTCCATTGTTGCCGTCCTTATGGGGACCTTTAAAATGGTCTTTATGATGCATTTCTGGATTGTATTTAAAGGTTTGGTGCAATTTGATGCAGCTGAGCCACATCCGAAAATTCCATTTTCCAAATGAAAGTGACATACCCATATTCAATTCCATATTCCAAATGAGAGTGAGTTATGGTAAAGCATAATATACTCTATTGACAGGATATTTCGTAATTTTTTAAAGAAATATATGAGTTTTATTAAATTTTTTGAAGTTCCGTTAATGTGTACATCCCAGAGGAGATTACCAAAGTTTGGCGAGATGAGCAAGTCGGGCGGAAACGGTAGCTCATTATGATATAACAAACTAAATATTATATTGAATATTAAATCCTGGACTTGCTGAAAAATTCAACAGATGTCCCATATAAATAAAAAAAAATCGGATAGGTATATCCTTGGCAGTATCTAAAAGATTACAAATAAATTCGGATAGAATCTTGTAGTCATGATGCAAAGGTAGCAGCCATTTTTATTTATTTTTTAAATATAAATATGGAAATTAATTGAAGATGATATTAAGAGTTCTTAGAAATCGAAGTATGAAACCGATAAAAATTACGTAACGGATTGGGGTAGATGTAGGTCATTAGGTTAGAGCGGAAGATCCCGGATAGACTGTGAAAAGCTCGTTAATTCGTCATAATTTGTATATGCGAATAGAGGAAGGGGATGAATAAAAAATCTAGTTTTTTTTATATATAGTTACTACATATTGCACGAGGAGAATAAGATTCAGTGCAAGGAGAAATAATTAATGGTATTAGGCGTGCCGTTGGTAACTCCGTTGTAATCTCTCCCTTTTTCTCATAAACGACACAAGTCAGAAAAAGACTTTAACCGTTAGACTGCGGCCCAGCGCCATCGCGCTGTAAGCTTTATTTACGTAAATTGCATTTTCAGTTTGCTTTTTGTCGTCCTCGGGAGAGCACGTGTTCGATTTGAGCGCGGTATATTGCGGTTGGCGCGTGTCTTGATAACTGTATTTATTGTTTATCCTGTTAAAATAAATACACCCTAAAGTGAATTGATATTTTTCACCATGTCGGAAGTTAGTTCTATTGCGGATGATCGTAATGTATTAAATTATAGCAACACTAAGGACGACGAGACCTTTATTCCCATAGATGAATGTTTGCAGCAAAGCAAATGAGATAAGACGATCCAATATCATATGTGATCGCTGTAAAAAGGGACTACATGGACCATGGGAAAACACTATTGTAAAGTGAAATAATCTTATATTTTTGTATTTTAAAAAAATATTTTTTGTAGTTTTTTTTACTTGTATAATTAACAAAAAAAAACATTAAAATTGATTGGTATTTGTCCAAGTTATTGCATTTTTATTGCATACCAGACCTTTTGAATTGAAAAAACACAGAATATCTGTAGCAATTTATAAACATACTTGCAAAATAAGCATAGCACAAAAACGGTTAAAAGATCTTGCAAAGTAGCTCTCAGCAGTAAGACGATACTAATTTAGTAGGCGTTATTTCTTACTCATCTCCTTCCCTTCGCATAGAGAATATATTAATTTATTTGACCAAGAGAACAAAATATTCGGAGTAGGCTGTGGTAGTTACTCGGAAGGCTCGCCTCCGAAAGCACGACAAGACACGAGCACGAGCGCGTACGGGAGCACTGCCACAATAACCTCCAAGAGCCGTTGCACCGTCCTAATACAGGCGGATTAGTTCTGGTCACTCAGCCAGAATGGGAGTCCGCGAGGCCCACAAAGGCCCCATCTCCCCGCGTACGTGACGCGGGGGCACGCAGCCAGTAATGATAGCGCGATGACTGGGGACTCTTTCATTCAACTCTTCATTTCCTCACTCACGACCAAAATGAGCGTAGTTATTTGGAAAAAAAACGATCGAAAATTATGTGTTCACGGGTTACTCGCTGCCAGTGTAATACGAACAATACGGAAAAAACCAAAAATTTTAATAAAGGGACAAATAGAAAAATGTCGGGGAAATGTCTTATTATAACGATATTATTGATTCGGACGAAACATAATACAATTATCGTTATAAAAAAATACATATATTTTTAATTTTTCATTGTATAATATTAACTGTTTAAGTTCTGTACCAATTTTGCAAGTAAGTGCGTAAATAGCTATTGATATTTTGTATTATTAGTAAATAAATATGATATTAACTAAAAATGTATTAACTTGAACAAATATCAACCAAAATTAATGATCCATTTTAAAAATTAAACGTAAAAAGAATTGTATTCCATGCATCTAATAAAAAAACAAAAATTACCAAATATATAGATAAAAAATAAAATTATGTCGCTTCACAATTGTGTTTTCCGGTGCAAAGTTCATGTAGTCCCGTCTTACAGCGGGCGCATATGAGGAAAATTCACTTTCTATTCGCATTCTATTATTGCGATGGCCAATAATCGCACTTCCGTCATCACTGTCTCCATTTATCAGATCGAAGGGCTCATCATCCGTAATGTCGCCGTCTTTTGATACATCGTCCGCGATAGAACTAAAATCCAAATATGGTGAAATATATCGTTTTAATTTATTATAACAGGACAAACAATATATATAGTATACAAGATATTCGCCAACTGCAATACACCGCTTTCAAATGGAACACGTGCTCTTGTAAGGATCAACAAACGCATACTGAAGAACGCGGCGCCTAAGCGCTTCGTCGCATTTTCGTCCAAAGGTTAATTACATACAATGGGAACTTGGTAAATTACTGGGTAGGGGTAGGGAGTAGAAGTAGGGGTAGGAGTAGGGGTAGGGTTAGGGAGTATAAAGCTTTACTCCAAACTATTAATAACCCCGGGCAACGCCGGGTACTTTAGTACTTACTAAAGAAGAGATTATACAAAATACAAGTGACTGAAAATGTTAATTTTTTATGAAATTTTAAGGATTGCACTCATTATAATTTAAGCAATTAGGTACTAATTATTATAGGAAATACTGCTATAACAACTCACCATTGTATCACAACATCGCCATAGTTGTGTCGAAATCGGTTGAAAAAATAGAGTGATGTACAGAAAGTTACTGATTATCAAAATAATTGATATTTTGGTATAATAATACATATATTGGATATTTCATAAAGAAATATAATAAAATGATACGTACGAGTATATGGAATTTTAGCATCTCGCCTCGGTCCAGAGTGAAATATAATCCTATACATTACAGCCCCGATGAAGGAAAATCTTCCAGAATTGAACATTTCTGAAAATGACAATCGTTTGGTGTGTAGGTAGAAAGAAATGCAGGACGTCACTGCGCGTAGATGATATATGCAGTAGAATGGGTGAACGATGTCGCTTGATAGTTTTTTTACCCTCTTTTTCTAAGCATTATGGTTCAAGACCCATATCCTTGTTTCTAATATCTACGGATCTTGTCGAATGTGTTCGGATCTATTTGGCTGTTTCCCCCTCTGGTCGGCTAGCGGCTTCCGCGTGAATAATCACCGGGAAAAGGCGATTACCATGGACAAATAATTAATTATGTTGGCCGATGTTTTCATCGAGGGCTGAGCGTGAAATTCGTTACCACGCGAAACTTTCTAGATAAATAATGGAAAAGTTGACAATAGTAGTGATTAACCTAATAGTAAAGTTATACGAGTATATACAAAGACGTTTAAAACGTCATTGGCAAAACAATTATTGTTCTTTATACACTACTAGTAGTTACTACCCGCTATCCCCGAGTTCGAACACTTCTTTCCTTTCAAACAATTTTAAATATGGAACAAACGATAGTGACAAAAAATAACGTAAAAGTGATGAAAAAAAAGATTAACAATTATTATTTTTATAAACAATAATTATTAATCTAAAACACTCATCCAAATTGAAAAAACCTTCCGAGCAAAGATAAATGTCGCCGGCAGGACTCGAACCCGCACCCTTCTAATGTCCGGTTAGATGCTCTACCGTTGAGCTACGTCGGCTTATCGCAAACCCGCCAAGTTAATCAATATATACTAGTGTTCCATTTTAATAATTACTGTTTTTATTATATTTTCACCTGTAAACAACCAACTTTATTAGTATGAGAAAGGCTTGTAACGGCTAAATCCTTCAAATAGATGGCGTCGAGACAAATTATGTCTACATTTTATTAGTGAAAATTGCTTTGACTTGTCAAATATTTATTAATTGATAAACTAAAGTTCTTAAAAACTTAAGACGCCATCTATTTGAGGGATTTAGCCGTTACAAGCCTCTCTCATATTAATAAAGTTGGTTGTTTACAGGTGAAAATATAATAAAAACAGTAATTATTAAAATGGCTTGATAGTTTTTTTACCCTCTTTTTCTAAGCATTATGGTTCAAGACCCATATCCTTGTTTCTAATATCTACGGATCTTGTCGAATGTGTTCGGATCTATTTGGCTGTTTCCCCCTCTGGTCGGCTAGCGGCTTCCGCGTGAATAATCACCGGGAAAAGGCGATTACCATGGACAAATAATTAATTATGTTGGCCGATGTTTTCATCGAGGGCTGAGCGTGAAATTCGTTACCACGCGAAACTTTCTAGATAAATAATGGAAAAGTTGACAATAGTAGTGATTAACCTAATAGTAAAGTTATACGAGTATATACAAAGACGTTTAAACGCCAATACAAAACAATTATTGTTCTTTATACACTACTAGTAGTTACTACCCGCTATCCCCGAGTTCGAACACTTCTTTCCTTTCAAACAATTTTAAATATGGAGCAAACGATAGTGACAAAAAATAACGTAAAAGTGATGAAAAAAAAGATTAACAATTATTATTTTTATAAACAATAATTATTAATCTAAAACACTCATCCAAATTGAAAAAACCTTCCGAGCAAAGATAAATGTCGCCGGCAGGACTCGAACCCGCACCCTTCTAATGTCCGGTTAGATGCTCTACCGTTGAGCTACGTCGGCTTATCACAAACCCGCCAAGTTAATCAATATATACTAGTGTTCCATTCAATAATTACTGTTTTTATTATATTTTCACCTGTAAACAACCAACTTTATTAGTATGAGAGAGGCTTGTAACGGCTAAATCCCTCGGTTTGTCTTAAGTTTTTAAGAACTTTAGTTTATCAATTAATAAATATTTGACAAGTCAAAGCAATTTTCACTAATAAAATGTAGACATAATTTGTCTCGACGCCATCTATTTGAGGGATTTAGCCGTTACAAGCCTCTCTCATTTAATAAAGTTGGTTGTTTACAGGTGAAAATATAATAAAACAGTAATTATTAAATGGAACACTAGTATATATTGATTAACTTGGCGGGTTTGCGATAAGCCGACGTAGCTCAACGGTAGAGCATCTGCCGGATATTAGAAGGGTGCGGGTTCGAGTCCTGCCGGCGACATTTATCTTTGCTCGGAAGGTTTTTTCAATTTGGATGAGTGTTTTAGATTAATAATTATTGTTTATAAAAATAATAATTGTTACGCTTTGCGCTATGCACAAAAATCTTGTCTTAAGTTTTTAAGAACTTTAGTTTATCAATTAATAAAAAAAAGATTGATTAATGTTTTTAAAATACAATTAATAAGAAGTACTTTGTTTACATCACTGTCTTCAATATATAAATATCTATGAAAGCACACTGTTTAACCTGATGAGGGAAGCTTTGCTTCCGAAACATGTAGATATTTATATATTAAAACTGTCGTGTAAACAAAGTACATCTTATTAATTATATTAATAATGACGCCACAAAATAATACAAATCTATCGAAGAATAAATAAGTTAAATCATATCTATGTACATATACGAGGTGTGTTCAAAAGAAAAGGTGAATTTTGAATTTTCGCGGGCTGTGTACATTCGATTATCGATTTTTTTGTTATGTTGGTACATATATGTTTATCATATGTTAGCATTATCAGCCATTTTGGATCAGTGGTTTGTTTTTGACAACTGGAAAGGTTAGTCACGTTTTTGTGTGTTCTTCGATTTTTTACTTTAGGTTCGTTTTCTGAGGCATCATCAGTCCGGTTGAAGTGAAATTATAGATTTGCTTTGTTTTCTATGTCCTTATCAGCATTTCTTCAAAAAATCCAAAAAATCGATGTTTTTCGATTTTTTACAAAAATTTTTTTTAGAAAAAAATCGAAGAAAAAACAAAACTTGACTGACCTTTTCAGTTGTCAAAAACAAACCACTGATCCAAAATGGCTGATAATGCTAACATATGATAAACATATGTGTACCAAAATAACAAAAATAAAACGATAATCGATTGTACACAGCCCGCGAAAATTCAAAATTCACCTTTTCTTTTGAACACACCTCGTATATTATTATTCAATTTAGAAAGGTTGATTTATAAAAAAGTTCTGCTATGTAATTATTATGCGTGACAGCTGTTTGCCTTCGCCATTATCAAATAGTTTCAATAGAATAAAAATCTGAGAGGAAGTCTGATAATATTATTGAGTTTTATATCAGATGGTCAAAACGCTAAAAAAATTTATTTAAATAAAACCAGCGGAAAATATAATACGTTATACGGTTATACTAGACGTACTACGTTATTAGCGAAATCATTCACTTCTGTATCAATAATATATGTAAAAGCCCAAATAATGATAATTCATCAGTGAAGAAAATAATATCAACGTAACCTAAATGAAACATGAAAACGGAAAAAAAAACGACAGAAAACAAAAAGATTTTAGTCGCATCTGAATCGAGAATAATATTGACAAATCTTGAATTTGAGATATGATATCGATGAAGATGACATAAATTGAACTGGTTTCATTAGCTATGTTGGTTAAGCGGTTGCCCCGGATAGGCAGAGGTCCTGGGTTCGTGTCCCAGATGCGACTGAAATCTTTTTATTTTCTGTCGTTTTTTTTTCCGTGTTCATGTTTCATTTAGGTTATGTTAATATTATTTTCTTCAATGATTAAATATTACAATGAGGTTTTTAAATCTCAATAAAAATAATTAATAATTAAAAATTATTTCATTTCATCAGACACTCGATGATTTTCACTTTCCACCTGTTCTAGTCAAACGCAACTAAAGCTACAGAGCGTTAAAGCATTCCGGAAACTGCAGGCGAGCATCAGGAATGCATAACTTCCCTGGGTAAGAGTAGGTACGAGCGAACGTGAACCGTGAACAAGTACAACAGGCCGAGAGACTGTTTCCTGGCCCGAGCCATACGTAACAGGTTGCGTTTATCCAAAATAACTCGGAATGCGGTCCTTCCACATAACGGATCAGCTCCACAACTCCACATAGTATACAAAGGAGACTTGTCCATGTCCAATTCAATGTCCAGTCGATCCATAATCGTCTGTCATTAATGGCTTTTCGGAATATTGCCGATAATTCGTAGGGGAATCGCATTGTAATTGTATGATTTAAAAACATTATAAAACAGGAATCATATATTCATTCGGGACTGATTTCACCCTGCTACGGACCTCTTCAGACTGTATCAGTCTAAGACAGAGAGATCTAAAGATGTCCGTAGCAAGGCAAAACCCGGCGCACCCAATATCACATTCCATCAGCACACATCATAGTCTATCCGGGACCTTGCGCAGGATAGACCGTGAGGCCCTAGTTGCTGCCGTTATCTATATCTTTTCTGTGTCTTTTCTGTGTCTTTTCGGTTTCATGTTTCATTTTAAGAGTTGTTAATATTACCGTCAATGATTAAAAATATATTACACTGATAAGCTTCAATAAGTTATTTCAAAATTGAAAAATTATTTAATTTAAAAAATATATATTATATAACGAGACAAGCAACATCTTCCGCTTACTGTGATGATAAAATATTTTCAAAAATTGTCATTCGTAACCTGGGAATGTTTGTCTTCCTTTAAAATAGTATTTATACAGTAAAGGGGTAAATGGTAAAACAAAAATAAATTCATATTATTCATGCGATTTGTTTAAATTTTTGCTGGTCATTTATTACAATATGTAGGAAATATAAAAACACGTATCTAGTACAGGTTTTACGCAGAATGTAGTAATAAAAACAAATAGCAGGAATTCGAAGCATGGAATGTGTTGGTAGAAACATCTGATAGGTATATTATAAATAATTTTATTTTTTTTCAAAGCCTTTGTATGGTTTGGATGGTTTCAGCGAAATTGTTTTTTTTTTTAATTTATTTTAATTCAAAAGCGAATACATCCAAACCACGTGGATTTTTTCTGTAATATTTTATATAAGATAATAATTTTAATGTGAAAAATGCTGAAAGGTGTCAACCCATATATATATGTACCAAATGAACTTTTAGATTGGATGTCTTCAGTAAATGAAAAAGTAGGATTTATCAAAATTTAATTATGCAAATTGTGGGTTGGTTGGTTTCTGCGTAACATGGTATCTTTGGGTGATTCATTTATATGTACACGCCAACCGGTTTCGGTACATTCTTGAATACCTGTGCCAAGGTGGACATAAAGTGTATTACGTGTGCAAAGTTAGCACTTCTGTTAGAAATATTCCTTTCAATCACTAATTTCAAACAAAAAATCGCAAACTGGTTTCATATAAAGATTACACCAGAGAATACTGATCACATCAGCCCGTGGTTTAAAATAAAAAGTTTTTTTCCGAAACCGATTAACTTGTTCATATAAAATATAAATAATGTGATGTATACACAGATAAAGGAACAGTTTCATTCATTAATGTAATCACAAAATTACAAATTTCCAAAATATTGCCTTAATAAATTCTTTATTGTTATATGTACTTTGATTTCTTGGTTCCATTTTTGTTATCTCGGTACTTATCAGTATCGATAATTTATATTTCATCAAAACATTTATCAGTGCTAATTTTAACGAATTTTATTTTATTTCTTATCTTAAAACGATCTGCATATATTATTATCTCGATGAGCATTTGAATATATCGACAACAGACGTTCGTAAAACAAACATGATTATTGTCATCACGGTAATCAATCTATGGAATGTAAAACAATGTGGTACCTATTTTGTGCTTTATCTTGTATCTCCTCATTGATAAAATATTCAAAACTAATTATTTTCTAGAAAATAACAGCAAAAACAAGATTCTCGAAAAACAATTAAAATCCCTAATGGGGTCATTTCGTCCAAGGTCCGGTTTTTTATGGTTTAGAAGTTATTTGACCTCTTTTATTCAGAATATAGCACCTACCTATGAAAAGGCAGAGGCGATATATAATAACATTATGTCTACATATCTATATCGCACGCTGGTGGATATAGGATCGCAAGTGTAAATATTCGCTTATTGAGATGAGGCCCTTTAACAGTTTCGGTGCTGTACTGATTTTGCAAGTAAACAGCTATTGATATTTTGTGTTATTAGTAAATAAATATGATATTAACTAAAAATGCAATAACTTGGACAGATATCAACCAAACTTAATGATTCATTTTGATATTAAACGAAAAAAAAAAAATTTCCCGTGAATCTAATAAAAAAATAAAAGTACTAAATATATAGAGAAAAAAAAATAAAATTGTGTTTTTCCGTGCAAAGGTCATGTAGTCCCGTCTTACAACGGGCGTATATGTGGAAAATTCACTTTCTATTCACATTCTATTATTGCGATGGCCAATAATCGCACTTCCGTCATCACTGTCTCCATTTATCAGATCGAAGGGCTCATCATCCGTAATGTCGTCGTCCTTTGATACATCGTCCGCGATAGAACTAAGTTCCGACATGGTGAAATATATCGTTTTAATTTATTATAACAGGACCAACAATATATATAGTATACAAGATATACGCCAACTGCAATACACCGCTGAACACGTGCTCTTGTAAGGATCAACAAACGCATATTGAAAAACGCAGCGCCTAAGCGCTTCGTCGTAATTTTCGTCGGTAACGCATACAGCGCCATAGCGCTGCACCGTACTCTAACGGTTAAACTTTGGATGCTCAATAAAAATCAGTTATTTTCACGAATCTTCCTGATTCTAACAGGTTCTAAGCAGGTTGCTAACGCAAGCAATACAACAAAAATATTATCTGTAAATTCAATACGGGCAGTTAGGGAAATGTTTAAGGTTTCAAAAGACAAAAATCCTCAAACTGTAATCCTTAAAATTCTATTAAATACATTGTCATAAAATAGGCGCAGTTTGAAACTTTAACGCTTTGCCTAAAATTACAGTATGTAATTAAGTAATAATCATTCCTATACTGGGAACAATCATTAAGAGCGATATATAAAAAATCTAGAACTAAAATTTCCAAGTTTAAAACTAAATTTGTACCACTACCTACTCACTTACACGCAAAAAAGGTTTTTAAAAATAACGTAATATAAAGAATTCCTCTATCCGACAGAATTTTAAACAATATTAATAATTCTACATATAAAAAAAATAGAGGCATTGACTATTCACAACGAGTCTAATATTTGCCGAGAGTGGTTTAGAGCAAGTTAGACAAGATTAGTACAAGATAACACAGTTCAAAATCCATTAGTGGCAACACCTTTTTACTCGAGTGACGAATAATTTGATATATAAAGTGTCAATATATAATAATAAATATGTTTTAATTATCATTATTAATTTCCTACATATTTATCCACAAAATAGGCACATGCCAGTATTATGTTATTCGAATTAGGTACAGTGAGTACTGGGTAGGAATGAATTATAAGGTAAGTTGGTAGTTAAATTACACTGCAATATAAACAGGGTATTCATTAATATGCATTTCCTTATTTCTCGTTTGTAAACGGAATCATAATAATATAATCTAGCCGCCAGCCACCCACGTGTCAGCATTGCACAATAAACAATAAGTAAACATTAATCTTGTGGCGTGACAATTTCAAGTGCTAATCCCCGCCCATCTCGACACTCCGCAGTCTGCACTCTGCCATACTCTTGGGACGAGAGAATATTATAATCAAAGAAAGAGGGAATCGTAGTAATTAACATTTTAAAAATCTTAACACATTCAAGACTTTCATAAGCGAAAAAGAGGAAACTAATCAATATTTCTATCAGTAAATTACTAAACATCACGCCATTTCCCGTAGAAGAATGCAAAGAGAATGGAACGCCACTATGTTCTGGCACAAATACTTAGCATCACTGGCATTCGTAGATCGGATCATGCGTATTGCATGCTCTCCTGTTATCGGGACTTTGCCGCATTTATTATTTAATTCACTTGATCGTGGCATGTGTTCTAGGACATCCCCGAATTATTCTTCCATTCACATGCACATCATATGTTTCAATACAAGCGTGGAAGCTTTTTACATACTAAATTGAACAAGTGAATTACAAACTTGTAAGTCACAAATCACGTGTTTTTAACGGTATAAGTTGAATTTCGCGTTAGTTCCTCATCACCAATGTACCAATATTTTTATAACAAACAAATACATATTTTCAATTGAGACAGTCAATAAAAATTGTCCGATAAATGTGTTCATATACTATATAACCCGATGAATAAAATTGTTTAGCTATACGAGTACAACGTAATAACGTGGGTATTATTTGTTTTTGTGTTTAATTCCCATTTATTTTTTTATTTAATTTTAATGTATAACAAGTTTAATAATATTATTATTAAGTTCTGCAAGCATTTTTAGTTTTTATTATTGTGACAGCTGTTTCGGAGTTCAAGGCCATTTTCAAACTGCGGTTAATTCACATTGTGAGGTCCCGCTTGACAACAACGGGCCTAAACTTCTACATACATAAAGAAAGGGTCTTAGATTAAATTTACTTGAACAATTAGAAATTAGTAAACGAACGAATGATCTTAATATAACACTAATTAATAAAGTAAGTAAAATTATATATTCACCGCTTCTCAGTATGTTCACATTATCAAAACAATATAACAAATTTAAATAAATCAATTAAGAAAACATTATCAGTTAAATACGGGGAAACACATTATAAATGTAAAAACCTCACAGAATAGAGAATTTTAATTATTTTCTAACTAAACCGGTTTTACCGATAATAAATAATTATTTTTAAAAACCCGTCCAAATTAGAATGGGGTGGCAGTGATTAAATCAAATAAATAAGTCGTCACAACGTGGATTAAACGCAGTGTGAAAATGGCCTTGAACGCCGAAACAGTTGTCACAATAATAAAAACTAAAAATACTTGCAAAACTTAATAATAAAATTAAATCTGATTTACATTAAATTAAAAAATAATAATAATAATAACGTGGGCATGGTGATAAAAAATCAAACTTATCTTACACATTACTGCTAATATCAGATATTTGATAATTTTTTTTTTTTTTACATTAATACCGCACAAGAGTCTCAACTGCTCCCAACCATCTGGGGCCAGTGAGACTATGGCATCCCCAATTGGGGAATGTTGTGAGGCTGAAGGTATTGGGGAGGGGAAGGAGAAGGGGAAGAGGAAGGTGGGGAAATACCTGTCTATTCAGATCTGGTCACCAAACACGGCTAAAAGCCATTTCAAGCAACGTTTCAATTCTGAATGGTGGTCTTTCACCAGGGCGATACTGAAAGTATCTTCCACTCTGGAACGTGCGCAAATATACTATATATTAATTTTATGTTAATTAATTGTGAAACAGCACAAATTAATTAAATAAAATTTACTTGCGCACGCCGGGATTTGAACCCGCGACCTTCGGATTCGTAGTCGAGAGCCTTACCCCTCGACCATGGAGGCATAGTATTATTCAAAAATAATATAATGTGGCAGTATTACATACATCTCCAAGTAATGCTGGTAAAATCACAGGAAAATTTTGAACAATAATAGTTAGGAATATAGCAGTAATACACACTTTCTTCGGAGAGTTTTTCCCATGGCGAATCACTCACAAAAAACAAGAATAGCGTAGACAGTCTACATCATTTAGATGAAAAGGTTGTAATTGCCGAGCAGTTTTAATGTTTACGTTCAAGATTGTGATTAATTACCCGTCACCGGTCGCCGTGGACCATTCCGTTAAATTACAGAACAAAAAATGAACGTTCCAGTAAAAGTCGCAGTAGGTATCTCATTAAACGGTGTTCAAATTCATGAAATATTGATTAAAGATCAATCAAGACGCAGATTCTCGTAACGCTGTGGGTTTATTTTGATACCTCCCACGTTGCTGGGTTATTATTAACAACGTTGAAAGATGCAGGATAGAAATACTTCAACATGAGTAATTAATGTTATAGTAATAAAAGTGTTATTTTTGGTCATGTTAGGTAGGTATGTCAAACGTGAATATTGTATTATAGATTATGCCACATCTCCAGGAAACTGAGGAAACCCTGTTGGACCGAAAGTGTGAGTCCACTTTAGTCAGAACACTCTTCTAAAGATCTGTCAAATATTGAGTAGCCGAAGGCAGTGTGGAGACGGGCAGGGGGGGGGGGAAGTAGTTGGCTATTCACACATTGTCACTAAACATAGCTAAAATCATTTCTATTGTATATAATGCATAACTACGACCAACTCCCTTCAACCATTTTTTATGTGATACCACACACGAGCCCCCGCTGCTCCCAACCGTGAGATTTTGGCATCCCCAATTGGGGTATGTTGTGAGCCTGAAGGAATTGAGGAAGGGAAGATGGGAAAGAGAAAGGTGGGGAAGTATCTAGCTATTCAGATCTGACCACCAATCACGGCTAAAGCCATTTCAAGCAACGTTTCGATCCTGAATGGTGGTGTTTCACCAGGGCGATACTGACAGTATCTATCACCCAATAAAAATTAATAATAACTTTTAGACAGCATCTACCACTCTGGAACGTCCCGCAAATATACTACATATTATTTTT
The DNA here is from genome assembly GCA_022606495.2 of Halesus radiatus. Taxonomy (NCBI): domain Eukaryota; kingdom Metazoa; phylum Arthropoda; class Insecta; order Trichoptera; family Limnephilidae; genus Halesus; species Halesus radiatus. The sequence goes on from JAHDVE020007693.1 coordinate 23,310, forward strand.
AATGAATAAATTGTTAAATAACAAAATTTAATTAAATAAAATTTACTTGTGCTCGCCGGGATTAGAACCCGCGACATCGTAGCCAAGGATCGTAACCACTCAACCATGGAGACCGTCAAAACCATACGAAAAATAAGAAGTAGAAATAGATCAAAACAAAATACATTTCAAAACACTTTTATATAGTTGGTATAGTCCGAGTCAGATAGATACCCGCAATAATTGTACGTGGATCAAATAATAATTCAGCTCTATAAATTAAAACAGTAGGTACTAAGACTTTTCGGTACGTGCGTGAAGGGATCACGCTTCTTCTGTTTATTTGCAAAACAATCAAACTTTTTTGTTGTAGATAAGAATAATACCGGCACCCATTGGGATCGATTACGGTTTCAGAGCCGATGCCGATGGAGGCTTATCTAATCGCAGGGGCTTAATAATTAATAGTAACAAATGATAAAAAAAAAATTTAAAAAAAAACAGAGCTACGGTACAACTACGATCAAGGCTACAGGTCTATCGCAAATAAACACTCGGCAATTCCTGAATAAATTCCGTTGCATTGTTATAATAATTCCAAATAAAGGCCGCTGATACGTTAATCCTTTGCCTATCAAGTTGATTATTTTTAAGAAGTCATGGTCGTTTTGATTTTCGACACTTGCCCACAGAACAAATAATACATAGAGACACACACACACCCTAACATGCAAGGCGAAGAAACCAAAATAAGGGGGGGGGAGGAGCGAGCTAGACTTTTTAATTTGACCTTTTAATAAATGTTTTATAATTTGCTTTCCGCAGTCAAAATCACGCGAAACAAACGTAGATGGCAGTGAACTGAGCTGATGCCAAAATGGGTGTCACGTGACCTTTGCCTCCAGCCGTCTAAATGGTACGTTAGGGCAAATCTATTTATTCTGACGTCAGTGCACTTTCCCAAATATAATTCACAGGTTTTACACATTTGTGTTTTCAATCGTGAAATGTGTCATAGTGGATGTATTCACCTGTGTCGTAGAAATGTACGGTTCAAATATACTTTTGGTCTTCGGTAACTATATTATGATAAACGAAAAAATGCTAATTTTATTATCATATTTATTTACACTGTATCATAATAAGGTCACGGATATGTAATCGGAAATAATGTATTAGTCATAATATTATGTGAGGCACGAGGTAAATAATAAAGCATTCAAAACACCGTGTTTCGTAATAAGCGTCAAATATTGCCTTTGAGCGCAAGGGCCAAAAAAATTTACTTATGGTAAATCAATAATTAATCACGGAGAACAAATCTCTTTAAAAAAATTATAATACAGATAATGCTTTTAATTTACTTACTTATTTCCGGAGTTATTATGAAGGCATTAACCTTTGGAACGCCGAGCGTCTATGGTCTATTCATTCCGTCGTGTGCCGAGGGTAAATCTGCGCGCCGGCCTACCATGCGCCAGTTGAATCTATTTTCGTAATAACTTACTTGTTTTTTGCAAAATTATGTTTTTGCAAAAATTATGTTTTTGTAAATTGTTCCGTCTTTCCAGATAACGTGTTTTTTTATATGTATAAATATTGTGTATATCTATCACTAGTAGTTTCCCCAGAATAGTTACTTATATAGAGAGAGAAAAAAAATCACTAATGACATAAAAAAATATATAAATTAAACACGAAAATATTCTTGAAGTTTTATTATATTTCCATAAAACTAAATGAATTAATTACAAAATATAAATAATAAAATACAAAACACTTATTTAACTTATATTTTAGAAGATTTTACAGAATAAAACAAAGAATGATGCAATACTTGACAGTTGTTATTTTGTTTTAATTTCCAGCGAGTGGCGTGTCAAAAAACGAAAAGCAAGAATTGCCATCTGATTTATTATGTTCTTGGTAAACGAATGTAGTTTAATTTAGTAAGCTACGAATATTTTTTAAAGTCGAAAATCCAACAAAAATAATGTATGTTTTTCGCGTTACCAATCGGACACGCTGGCGTTCAACGGATAGAAATTTTGCGTTACCACTCGGACACGCTGGCGCGTCAGAGGTTAAGAACACACATCTGCTGAAGATAATAATTAGATGATCAAAAAGAGTTGGTCACATTCCGAAGTATTTGTCAATGCATAGTAAGTTATACGTGTAATAATGAACACAGTTTTTTTAAATTTATTATTGTCTTAGCACGAGTCTCATTTAAATTTAACCGTAAACTTGCAAGTACAAAGAACATAAAATTTCAATAATGTACAGCTTCGAGTACTTGCTCGACTCTCTTCTTTATTTCAAAAGCGTGGAGTTAATCAATCCATTTTGAAAAGCGTTGGTCTAGATACCTCGAGAGAATAATGAGCTTTTATCACCCTGACAGGGTCTATTTAATCACGGTGAAGATCCCATTTTGTTCCTCTCGCGATTCAGATGTAAGACAATGAAGTGATTGAAGCAAGAAGAGTCACCGTGGCACCGTAATAGATTTGCGTACGCTAATTTATAGCGACGTCTCGGGTTCGCTCCTCGTGCGGGGCAGAAATACCCATACATCACCGGCCGTGCTTGTCAAGACCGGTGTATTTCAAAAGGTAAAACATTCATTAAATCTCAACCACATCATCAAAAGGCGCAAAAGATAAACATCAGATTGAAAGCGCAACATTTCATAGCCTGCCAATTGTTGCCATGCGCTGTGTTTATGATTCTACTGCATAGATTTTCAAGATTGATCCATCCCGAACTATACTGAAACTAATTTTGCGCCGCTTGTATTCAAATGAACCACGTTGGAGAAAGGAGCGATTTATCTCCAAGCCGTGTTGTAAGGGCGGTCGTAAAAAACGTACTCTCCAATTAAATTCGGCGTACTCAAGAGAATATTGTCCGTAAAACAAAGGCAGGGCCGGTACGAGCGATGAGCGAGCGGTTTAACAGGCGGGTTGCATGCGTTGATTGCACTTCCTCGTTCGTTATTCTGTATGCAGTCCGCAGAACAAGAATTATGTTCCCCAGGTTCAGAAACAGATTATTCATTAAGGCAAGTCATTATTGTCGTTCTTTGGGAACGCTGGAACAATGTTGTAACATTCAATGTGGGAAATGAACATCGAAGACGGTTTATGTTACACGTGCTTTATAAATGAACAATGAAAATGTCAATATTATGAAAACCTTACAAAATACGCAAAATTCTTGCTATGAAATGACGTAATGTAAAATGAAATAATAATAATAAATAAGGAAACATGCTTTTGAAAATCCCTAAATTAACATATCGTCCCCTTGGAATAACAAGGTTCCATCTGACACAGCAATGTCATGCGATAATGTGCTCTATAGAAGGTAACTTTAAGGCTCGTTATCGCATAACATTGCCGTGTCAGATGGAACATTGTTATTCCAAGTGGTCGATATGTTTTTATATATTTATATCTATACATTACACAGTATCTATCATTTTACATAATATTTGCATGTTGTTTTATAATGTGGAGTGAAAGGCAGGTTTGAGAAGATGTTACTGTGAATGGAAAGTTATGTTTCGTGAACACCTCACTAGGAGAACCCGTGCTGAGGTGTTCACGTGGATGTGGTAAATGTGATACGAGTGTATTGACTAGTTTTGTTTTAACATCTTAGTTTTGCTATATAAACGTTAAGTAGGTGGAGAATTGAAGAAAAAAAACACTTTCGTTTATTTATTTTTTTTGGTTATATTAGTAATTAAAAATCTATTAAAAGATAGTGATTTAGGTAAATTCTTGAAAAAATATAAAACATGTATTAAAAAAAAATAATATAATGTAAAATATAAAAAATTGTTTTTTTTTTCTAATAACCTTAGATTAAAAAAAATATGTAATTATAGGTGCTTTCCAGTAAGTTTTATAATAGAAAAGTACATTGCAGGACGTCGTCGATATGGGAAACACCCAGAAACCCGGTTGATTAATTATTGCAATGATTAAATTGGCGCCAATTGATGATAAGCAACTTTAATATTATCAGAGGTTAATCTACACCGATAAACAATACAATAATGTAATACTTACAGTATTGTAATACTTACAGTATTGTAATACTCGCAGTATTTATAATTGTTCATTTTTGAAAATGGGGGGTACCTATTTAGTGCAAACAAAACCAATGGATAAGGAAATAAAACAAACTAAAGGTATAATTATAATACTAATAATAGATAGAGAAAAGCAAATAATAACAATGAATGGAAACAAAAAATGGCTCAATCAACACACACAAGAGAAACGATGTGCAACAGAACACGTAGTAGAACAAATCGACCGCTCAATGGCCGAGTTGATAAATGCGTCGGGTTTCCCACACAGACGTCGTGGGTTCAATTTCTCTTCTGGGTAAGTCCTCCACCATTGCACAAGCAACATGTTCCGCTTATAGTGATGAAAGAACTAGTAGGAGATTTTCAAATATTGTCAGATTATCAGTAACTTTCTTTTTAATGAACAAATCAAGGAACCGATAAGAGTGGAAAATTAGTGAGAATGATGAGGCTTTCATCCAGCAGTGGATTGACAGTGGCTGACGATGATGATGATGTTGATTGCTTTGGCGGAAAGATCTATGTTATTTTTAATGAGTGAGTTAAGTGCATATTTGTACAGAGTTTCTCGCGAGAAGTTTTGGCATAAATGAGATATTTTATTAGACATAAAAAAGGAGTTTTCTAGAAAAGAAACAAGAGTCATTAAAAGATCAATCCTGATTGCGGTCGTGTTGGCTGTCGGTAATTATTATTTAGTATTATGGTCCATAATTAAAAGCCTTACTGCGTAATTAAGGAAAACAGAAGCAGTAACAATGTTAGATGCGGTAATAAGGAAATTGACGCGAAGCAATAATGAGTGATCTCCAGCTTCAGACCTGTGCCGTTATCTGTGATAAATTTGTTCTAGTTCTATCTGGATTTAAGTGTTGAGACGTTTTGCGGGTTTTGCTTTAATGCACGCACGAAAAACAGATTACGAGTGCATAGAGTTGGTTGAAATTGTCTTTAAAAAAAGTATTTCTAAGAATTTTACAGATGTAAGCCCAAATAGGTTGAGTGCTAGAAACCTTTTCCCGGAAGGGGAAAATTCAGAAGTTAGACTGCAAATGTTATTCCATGCAAAACTCTAAAAAAAACAGAAATAGGAGTGTTGAATAACATACAAAATCAACATAGTTACACGATTTAAAAAAAATGAAAAACAGTTATTTTGTGAAAATAAAACAATAACTTTGTTTATAACCACGAGAATTTTATTTAATTTTATTACTACCGACCGGTTTCGCTTAACATAAATTTTTGTACCCTGAAGATGCTTATGTTAAGCGAAACCGGTCGGTCGTAATAAAATAAAATAAAATTATCGTGGTTATAAACAAAGTTATTGTTTTATTTTCATTAAATATGTCTAACCACAAAGTGACTGCTTTCTATCAAAATATAGTTATTTTGTTTAAAACCACTGTATTTAAATAAAGTAATTGCAAATAAATACAGTGGTTTTAAAATAAATACTTTGTATGATAATAATAATAATAAATGGATTATTCTTATAGCGCTGTTTTCGTGAGAAAATCACCTCAAAGGCGCTTACATACTGTGTACTGTATATCCTGATGAGAGAAGCTTCGCTTCCGAAACGTGTTGATATTTACGAGTATATATTAAACAATGGAGTAAACAAAATTTCACTTATTCATTTTCATAAATACATAAAGATTACTTCAATAAATGTAAAATTACTTTGTGGTGCATTATTAATAAAATAAATAAGAAATATTTTGTGTAAACCACCGTTTAATATATAAATATCAACATGTTTCGGAAGCGTAACTTTCCTCTTCAGGATACACAGTATACTAAGAAATAATAACAAATAATACACGAATGAGTCTATACTTGATCATAACTTTTTTCTAAATTGTTGCTTTTTTAAGCTGTAGGTTTTTTTACGGTAACTCCACACAGGAGACCCTGAAGAAAATAATTTCCCTCAAGGCCTATATCATCATTGGGGATGATGTGTGGGGGGTAGCTTAAATAATTAGGGAAGCTAAGAACAAAAATGATTATTTATCAATATGTTGTTATTTTACATATTTTATTTTAACACTTAATTTAGTTTAGTAATTGGCAAAAAGGTCACTGCTCAGCAATACATTCCGGAGCCCGGAGTGCAGCTGGTTTTCAGCAGTGCATACAAAAATTAAATTAGTTCATTATACGTATTAATTTTCAGTGTATTTTGTATTTTACATATTATAATGAACTGGAAGAAATGGGGAAATCCTATAAGATTAAATGTTTTTTTACAGAATCTTCGTATTTTCCAGAAAACATTTTTCGTATAACAGATATTGATTTTCATCATAGAGATTCTCAGGTTAAACGCCATCATTAGTTGTGTCGGCGCTACCTGGAGAAGTGAGTACACGCCTTTAAAACGCTGCTCCATCGTTCGCGTGTTTGTAGAATTTTCTTACCTACACCGGGCGTGCAGGCAGTACCAATAATCAATTCATCAATCAACAAATTCCACAAGAGCGCTAGCTTTGGTAGTCAGAAGTTTGGTGCACGCAATAGTCCTTCAGTTATTTGTCGTGACAGAACGGTGATCCACTTGGCACGGAGAGAGATGGATGAGCAGAATAATTATGCAAACCGAATCCGGTGTTAGCTGACGGCATTTGGAGTGGGGCGCACGATCCCGTTCATGTACTAAATTGAAAAGTGAAGGTGAAAAAATGATCGATTGTTAATTAAAGTGATTTGACACGATATCACAATGTTTGATCGCACGCTACGCTAATTTACTTTGCACTAGAGAAAATAACCCAAATATTAATTTGAGTATACTCAGAACAAAAAATAAAGGCCACTCATTAATTATGCCCCATTCCGGAATCCGTACAAAGGATTAGTACGATACCATCCTGATTTTGTATGGAATATGGTAGGAGTTGCAGTTCAGCAACTTTTGAATCTGCTTAGCGTCGCGAATGATAAGTTTTGTGAGAAAATAAGTTTTTTCACAATGTAAATTGGAAATTATAAAATTAAAGCTAAGCGGTGCAAACATTTTGCTTTTTTCCCATAATAATATTTACGATCTTGATTTATGTGGACGTGCCGCACTAACAACATAACCTATTTATAACTGAACATCTAATACAGGCGTAATTAAATAAATAGCTAGTGCGACCTGACAAATTTATTAAAAACAGAAGAGATGCGAACCTGGGCTTAATTTGGGTACAAGGTATGGGGTTGCAAACAACTGCACGGACATCGAAGGTAACTTCTTTTTTATCGATTATAATATCAACGAATATCTGCATAGACAGATAGTACAATAACGGCTATTTTAAGTGAATTCTCGATTCAAAATCATAATTTATCTGCCATAAAACGCACGCAGCCGTCATGCATGATGCGTGGAGCAACTTTATTATTTGGTACAATGGGCGAATCGAATGACCCGCTCGTCTCATTCGTCATGGCTGACCTGAGATCCTTCGCATCCGGGATCCGGGCATGGCTCTCCTGGGATCTTCTGAAGTGACCAGCGGTCATACAGCATGCATCATCCCCGCCCCGGACCATTACGTCTCCCCAAACGATTGACGAAAACGACATGGCTTGATTGGTCTCGCTCGTGCGATTCCTCAGACAAATAATAAATAATACTCTTCCGTGATCTTTGCAACGCCAGCTATATGCAACTGAATCCATTAAGGTCTCTCTCGGAATATCCAATACAAACCGATTTCACGCGCACTTCTTAAATTATCCACGTAAATAAAATCTCTTTTCACCCAACAAATAATACTTTTGGCGTTTAACAAGCTCACATTTCCGCGCGTAGTATTTATTATGAAGCTCGGCGAGTTCACGAGCACGTGCGATTCGTTATAATAATGTATCTAGCAAGCCTAGCTGTTTATTTAACGAATCTCGATGATAAACGATGACAATTAAAATCAACTTAAATAGAATAAAGGCACTTAATAAAGAATAAAAATCCTGTGTCGCTGGGTCATATTAAACAACATGTTTTTAATAGACACGCGAAAGAGATATTAAATAGATGGAGGAAAAATCACATGAAAAATAAACATGATTTTAATCAATTTAATTAAAGTTAATGCTCTAAATGACCTACGGGTTGAACAACTTATTATTTAATAATAATGACTATCTTTCCTAACAACGACCATTCAAAAGAGGGGTTAATTTTTGAAACGTGAAAGATGGCTCGGAAGGCATTCCAAACGCCCCATTGTTCAGATGGTTTAGCGATATAATTTTATTACATCATTATTCTACTCGGCAAGAAACTGTGTAATTAAAGGTATATTTCATATGTCAAGCTTTGTATAGTTATAGAGCAGACAGAGACCTCTAGGAACAAGGAAGACTAACAACCTGCGGGAGGTCGAGAGGTCGCAAGTGACTACACGTACTGGAAAGTATGAGGACCAGAACTTGCATTAGACATTCCTAGCTTTAATGATAGAAATAACGGGAAACAAATGGCCCAGGTACATATACAGCCAACAATTGAACGAGGAATTACAAATAAAATAATAAGCTGAACAAATTTATGAATTATGAACTAATAGATGCCTTAAAAAAATCATAACAAAATACGTATCGCAAAAACTGGCTTTGAAAAACATCGTTAGTGATAAAAAAAGGAATTTAACTACGATAATAATTACCACCAAAAGGTATGTAATAAAACAGCAAATAAATAAATTGAAAGGTCTCAAGATCCCCACATTTTTTTAACAATGTTAAAAACGTGACGCTGAAAAATGTAATGATATCATAAAACGTATTTTTTTATTATCTTTTAATAATGTACCAACGTAATTTAATATGCACATGTAAATTTGTTCAGACCTGATGAACGTTAAGTATTTTATTTATTTTGTTAGAGCAAAAATACACTGAAGAGATTGTATATTACATTAGCTCCTGAAAATAGAATAGAAAAATCATAATATTTTATGACATAACGTGGATAATACTTTTAATTTTTAACGTAAAATGTAAGTAAAGTTCAAGTTGAATAATGTAATATTGCAGTATAATTATAAATTACAACCTTTTCTGATTGTTTTATACATCGTAGATCACTAAGATAATACTATTTTAAATCTTGAGTAAATATATTATATTCCGTAGGTTTATGCGGCACCATTTGCTATACGATATCGTATGCGGGATTGTGAGATTGAAACCAGCGGGTGCCCACATTGCCAAGGAACATCGAAATATGGCACATTTAGATATATTTATTTGACATCCTTTAAAATGTACGCATAAGGCCAGGCAGTTCATTTGGGAAAATTTCCAGAGACAAAGAATTTAATGATAACATTAATGCTTCAAGTGGCCAAAAAATAGGAGGGAATTACAAGATTCATGCTGTTAAGTTCAAAGGTGACGGGTTTGGGTGACATTATTGTTTTTCAATAGTTCTGGTGTAAAATTTAAGGAGATAATTATGTTTTTATCTGTAAATAAATATTTAATCAGATTTTAATTATTTTAAATATCGTATTCTGATTGGATCGGTGAATCAAGCGGAACTTTATAATTACTACACATAAAATTTGATAGTATAAATTTACACATCGTTTACATTTTCCACTCGAATAGCTTATTTTGAAACCTTTGAAAATGGAAGCTTATCTATGAAAAATAGTTTGACAAAGAATCTAATATTCGAGATATTTTAATGATTAAAATTATTTTTCTGGTTCACTCAGAATTGCATGGCTTTCTGATGCAGAAAGCAGGTTAGAGTGAAATTCGTCAGAAATAGAAAAGTCTCCCGCGAAACCGCACGCAAAGAGTAGTACAAACAGAGCCAATGCGTGTGGTTTAGCCTTCCCACCCGGCACGATTGGATCAGCGAGTATGATTAGAGGATACTTTATAAAAGAAGATACGAGAAAACCGGGGAGTCTTGAGGGAGATTTGTGAAGCGATCTTAAAGGGATTAAATTATTATACATTCGAGAGGCATTAGGATTCAAGTGATACGCTCAAATATTAATAAAGAATTTCTTCAACAAATGTATAATGCTGTTGTGGCGTCATTATTAATAAAATTAATGTAAAATATATATTTTTTAAATTTAATGTTATTATTAACTTCTACAAGTATTTTAGATTTTTTATTATTGCGACAGCTGTTTCGCGGTTCAAATCCATTTTCAAACTGTGGTTAGGCCACGTTTAGACGACTTATTTATATGATTCTATTTACCCCTACCCAATTTCAATTTTTATGGTGCCTTAAAGGAATAATTATCGGTGAAACCAATTTACTGAGAAACCAATAGTGATAATGGATTCTCCATTCTGCGAGGCACTTACATTTGGAATCTGTTTTCGCAGCATTAAACGAAATGTTTTCTTAATTGATTTATAATGACGTGACAGCTATTGACTTGCGTTATATTGTTTAGGTCTTGTAAACATACTGAGTAGTGGGGAATAAATGATTTTCCTTACTTAATTAATGTTGTATTAGGATCATTCGTTCGTTATTGATTTCAAATTGTTCAAGCAAATTTAATCTAAGACCCTCTCTTTCCATATGTAAGGGTTTAGGCTCGTTGTTGTCAAGCGGGACGTCATGATTATTCACAAAGAGATGTTCTGCGAATTTTGAAAAAGTGCTTTCATTAATATAACATCGTATATGTTCATTGATTCTAGTTGAGAAAGCCCTTCCCGTCTGCCCGATATAGGTAGCGTTACAGTCGGCGTGGTCACATTTTAATTAATATATGCCACTATTATTAAATTTATTTGCACCCTTTCGAGTTCTTTAGGCTTGTTCCTACATTATTATACCTAACTATCGATGATATTATTTTAGAGAATATATTTTGTTAAAGTATTAAATATTCGAGAGGCATTAGGATTCCAGTGACACGATCAAATGTCAATCAAGAGCTTTATTGTAATAAAAACACGATACCTACTCGGTTAGGCATCGTTACTTGTTCATCACATCAGAGAGGATTTTATCTTTCGATGTGTACACTTGACTCTAAATCTTGAGTGTAACAAGAGACTGCATTTGAATTTGTGTTGTATTGTTTTGTAAGTGATAATGACAAGTGTAGAAATTAAAACTTACAGTTTCTAAACAGCCATTGACATCATCATTGAAGAAACGAGAGATCGAAGGTGTTATGTACTCTCTATCGTAAATCTCAGATATTGTATAACCTTTTATAATCAGTTCGACAAATTTTTGCTTCAATATAGGCATCTAATTGGACAAACAAAAACATTGACATCATATGCTCGTGTTTTCAATTAGATAACCATATCAATTATAGTACTTTTATATGTTTTATTTACACACAATCAATGTTTTTGTCATTTAAGTCGTAAAAACCATCGTAGTTCACATCCTAGAGATTAAATAATTACAAAGGTGTTTAAGTAATACCCATTAGGTACGCCAATATGCCAACTAGAATAATGATGATTTTATCACTAAGCGTCGCTAGAATAAATTTGATCATTACATACATGGCGTCTGGAAACTAGTGGTATAAGCGGGAAACTGATTAATCTACATCACACTTGAAATCACTTGGAAGCACCTATAACTTTTTTGGTTTAAGCTTTCGTTTTCGAGTAAATCGGGTCCGAGGTTGGAAATTTTAGGTCAAATATGAAGAAAAAAATCGGTCATGGGGTCACAATCAAATTATTCTTGTCTTTTAAAATGCGTCGAAGCATAGGTCCAGGCTTCGAAAGTTTATTAACCCCTTAGTTGCTGAAAAAAAGTTACAAAAATCGAAATGCTCAGATCGAAATAATTTTTTTTTGGGTTTATGCTATGAGGATTTACTACTTTCCCCGCTTGTACAACTAGTTTCCAGACACCGTGTACTATAGAATGGGAGTCGCGGTAACTGGCAAATACCATAGTCAATATTGCAATCTGTAAAGTAAATAACAGCAACCGTACCACACACATAAGAGTCGAGAGTTGCGCATTTTTTTAGAGGCGATAGCATCGGTGGACAGATGAATTGGCATCGCAATGAAATGACGTGCGTGTGCGGGAGACTTATCTCGATCTGTGCAGATTCCTGTATTATCTTTCAGCTTCCATACATGAGAAATGTGCGATGCTGCGGCTTCTAAGACAAGAATGGGGAATCTGCCGGTAACAAGATACTCGTGACACTGTGGAAATGCAATATATTTCGAATGCGAGGGGTAGCTTCCTTGCACAACTCAACACGCAATGTAGTCACTAACCACCGCACCTTGGAATGTCTGTTTTTTTTTTTTTTAATTCTTCTATTTGGGCTTCTTAGATTAATCAAACATACACTTTTTTTAATTTTAAATAAAATCATGCAAATTCATCGAACAAAATAAGGTTGCATTATTTGAGGTGGTTCATAACCCAGTGGGTAGGACTTTAGGCTAACAGTGAAACGGTGACTGGATAATTCAACACGTATAAATCGGCACATTTTTTAAATGTGAAAATCTAATCTGACGTAACCTAAATAACCTTTTTTTAATTAAAAAAATTAACAAAAAGGATTAATTAGGTTGGGTTAGATTAGGTTTTCAGGCTAGTTTATTTATTTCATATATTTAAAGGCTTCATATTGAAATGGACATTTAATATTTATGATTTGAAGGATATTTTCCAAAAACATTATGAATCTAAGCGTAAACCAATGATTCAGAGAAAGGGCAAGAATAGTCATACAAGAATTACGAGTCACTTCCCATTTTACAGAATCTTCTGTTCACGAAAAGCTTAATGCATAAGTTGAATCACTGTCCTTTTTTACGTTAGGTGACTTATTTGTAGATGGTAGATATTCTCGGAACAAGTGTAAAATAGAGAATTGTTAAATTCCAATCCATACTACGAAAAAAAAAACATATTTGGCAGCTACATAAGGCCGGTATTTCAGCATACTCGGGAATGTCATCAATCGGCTTATCTTGTCAGAGTTTCTATCATAGAGAAATTAGACGAACGTAAATATCTCTCATAGCTAGCTTAGAGAGCAACTAAAATTCCGGGCCTTAATATGTCAGTGATTCTGCGAAATAAACGGGTATTTAATAGAATAAAAACCGTGCCTCCATTATATTTCTATCAATGAATAGAAACGTAAAGAAAATAGCGTAACGGACCCGGGTTGCAAATGGCCCCGGGGCATTCAAATGAAGAGAAAAAAAACATATTTCGATAAAACTACACAAAAGTATTATGCAAGGCTAATTTTCACAACTCACATAATAACTCTGTGGACGAAGTGTTTCAATTAATGTTCACCAGAGATACGTTAATTTTCTGCCTGCGACGCAAATATACAAAAAAAATTTATCTAAAATGATTTATTGAAAGTAAAATACCTAATTTTTGGTAAATAACAGTAGAGATATAAAAAACGAGTGATGAATTGACTTTTATGTGGATTGATTGAGAAGGAAACTAAGAAATATTAACACATTAATCTAAATTTGGAAAAAAGAGATTGCATAGCGATGAGATGCATAAATTTAAGTGAAAACTCACAAAGTATATGCTTCCAATATTTAATGCATGTAAGAATTAACATAGCTCTTGAATCTTATTAGACAAATAAACGGAAAATCGCTCAGTTTGTTTATCGCAACGCCACTGAATAGATATTCCCAAGCCGGTAACTGAGTATTATACAAAATAAAATTCTAATGCCCGTGCATTTAGAATTAAAATTCGGTGTCACAAAAAACATACCTACAATTCATATCCTAATATCCAATCCGATAGATACAACCCATAGTTGTAACGGTTAGTAAAGAATATATTGATCATCGATCAGGCACGCCAATAAAGTCTGCGGTTACATGTCGATAAGACAATAATATATAAGATGGTATTGAGACATGTGTATTGTGTATGTATGCACAGAATTAAAAATTCATTTGGCATTTTGATTATCATATCCAGTTCATCAAGATTATTTATAATTTTAAAAAAAAATACAGATAGGCAGGTCTGGTCGAGAGTACTTGTAGTAGAGTACTTGTAGTAGAGTACTTGTAGTAGAGTAGTTGTACGTACATGAAAAATTAACACGAAGGACAATGAAATTGTATGTTGAAAATCGGGTTAAAAAGTTAATCTAAGGCCACTTTCTGACGGTCCGGTAGGGAATCGACATAAGACTCATGCGTGATACCGACAGGGCACTGCGCCATACATTTCAATGGGCGCTAGCTCACGACTCACGACGGCGCGACGTACTTCTGTTATACCACAAGCGGGACAACAATTCAGTAGCTCCTCGGTAAACACGCATCCAGTAAATCTATGCACTGCGTTTCGATCGTTTACGCGCCATTCATCCTTTGAGTTCAAACATGGAGCGGGATATGAATTTTCGGCTAATAATAGAGGTAGAGAAATATGCACGCCTTTATAACTATAAATTAACGGCATATGCAGTAAATGGGACAACGGAGAAAGCTTGGTGTGCAATAGGAGGACTTCTTATATATGGAGTAACGTGCTGGACCAGTTCTTGGAATATTAATTTTTTTGACATTCGATACATTTTCCGGAATTTGACATCATCTCCGGACAGAGATGATCCATCCCTGGCAGCAATAAATAACCTACAATGAATTTTACGTTAGGTGGACCTAAAACCTCCTCCTTTTTTGTCTCGTTCGAAGGAATAAATAGCATGTCAGAGTCTCGTCTTCACTCGACATTTTTCCATTTTGACTTTAAATCCGATAACAATCAGCGGTAAATGTGATAAAAAGAAATCTGCAATACCGACAAATTACTGGCGGCTACAAATCACTCCAGACCCGTCAGAGAGTCGATGGAGGAAATATCGCGAAACATTTCCTGCATTTTTGCTGCACCCGGTTTATGTCAATTCCATATCGGACCGTCAGAGAGTGACCTAAAGCTACAGCTAGGACAGTTTTAGAATAGTACCTACTGCATGTAATAGAAAGATAGGCTATAACGGAGCTCTCAGCGGTAGAACCATAACCATAATTTATTACTAGGGACCTAAAAATTTCGTTATTTTTTGACGTAATTTGGGATTATTTTTCAAAATTGGCGTCATTTTGCAACAACGGTGATGTTATGTTAAGTTTTTGGTATATTGCAGCAAAAATAGCGGTGGATCGCCAAAATCCACTTTTTTGCTTAAAAATAACATCCCCTACCCCCAAAATACCGCGAATTTTCAGGTCCCCTATCAACCACTTATAAAATACTTCAAACGAGATGCTAACGACATAAAGTTGGCTATTTAATTCTATGATTATTATGTATGCCATCTTATGCAAACAAAATTGGCACAGGTTTCTACCTACTTACTTGAAGAACGGCGATTTCCCATCGAAATATCTTTTGCCAGCCACGCCACGTTAAGTCAACGATAGTTTATTGTTCAGAAATCTGCGGAATTAGCAATGACCTATCCGTATCGTAGGCTGAATTCAAGAAAGCGTCATCAATAAACAATTCGTTTGACAAAGCCGATATCGAGTCTAGCGAGGAATGGACGAGGTCAAGAACCAGGCAGCATCCTTTGATCCCCTGTCAGACTTGGCGTGCGAGCTGGACCGAAAATAAATATTGCACGGCCAACGCAACGGTTGCAGCGAAGCACAGAGCGACCAGTACCGATATTGGCTGGGATACTTAGCCAAAGAGTCCCCCGCTGGCTGGCCGTAAACTGAATTGGTATCAATGAGATGAACGCAGAGGAGAGTGCTGAATTTCGACGGAGCGTATCGGACATCGACTCCACCACGCCGAGTGTCGTTTAATATGCTGAATTAGATAAATCATACACAGCAGCTGTTGTGCATTATTCGATTGTATCAGGAAGCAAATGCTCATATTATAATGTAGTATATTTTATTAAAACAACGGATGATAATGATCTCTATTAAGTATGGTACAATGTTTAATTGACGCTTCAAACTTTTTACCATAACATTATACTGTAATATGTAAACTTTGCCTGCTGTCAATACAGGGTCTCCCAGTGAAGCAGGCACAGTAACATAACCCTTATAATACATTGAGATTATATAGATTATAGATGAAATTTTTTTTTTTAAATGTGTGGTTTTTATAAATTCAAACCGTCTTATTTATTGGATCCCCAACTATAATATATTTTAACGATACTTACACAGCGGTAAAATGCTATAAGTTTTTCACTATTCCGACCTTACGCCGCGTACACCGCGATTATAAGGGAGATAGTAGATGTATGTATATATAGATAATTATTCCAATATGTATTTTCTTAAACTTACTGTAAAATTTCGTAAATGTATGTAATTATGTATTTTTTTTTGGTATATAATATTTGGTATAAAAAAAAAAGAAAAATTCAGATAGCGGGAATAGTTTCCACGAAACAGTAAAAACTGTAGAATGGTGAGCTCTGGAGTAGTGAAGATAAAACATATTTTTCTGAATAACATTTCTAGGTCAACGCGACTATTTTTAGCTCGATACGTCATTACCATCATGAGCTACGGAGCTTTGAAATACTTAATAAATTACTTCTTCAATTAAGGCAAAATTACTTTACGGCATCATTTTCAATTAAATGATCAAGAGATATTTTGTATATTATCAGTATTCTTTGTATCCTGATGAGGGAACCATTGGATTCGAAACATGTTGATATTTATGTATGCAAAATAACTATTAATCATTTAACTAAATAAATTATTAACAATGAGAAGTCAAGATGCCGTGTTAGTCAATCCAACAAAAATAAAGTAATCGAAGGGAAAGAAATCAAATAAGTCTCCGTACGTGGTCAAAGCATTTGCAAACAGTTGTTTTCTCGGTAAATATTAGACGGATTAGATCCTTAAAAAACAATTATTTAATATTTCACGAAATTTGATGGATCGTATTTTAATCATTGTCAGCATCGTCTCACGTATTACGATACGTACGCCTGTTTATTAATTGTTTTTGTGTTTAATACGTATTTAATTTTTTCTTTAATTTTAAATCAAATTTAATAATTTTATTATTAAGTTCTGGAAGTATTTTAGTTTTTATTATTATGACAGCTGTTTCGGCGTTCGGGGACATTTTCAAACTGTGGTTAATCCACATTGCGACTACTATTTATATGATTTTATTTACTCCCACCCAATTGTAAGTTAGACGGTATTTAAAATTACTTATTATCGGAAAAACCGATTTAGTTAGAATATAATAAAAATTCTATATTCTGTTGTTTATAATGTGAATTCCCCGTATTTAAATGACAATGTTGTCTTAAGAGATTTATTTAAATATATTATATCGGTTTGGTCGTGTGGACATACTGAGAAGTGGGGAATAAATAATTTTCTTTACTTTATTACTTAATGTTATATTAGGATCATTCGTTCGTTTATTAATTTCCAATTGTTCAAGTAAATTTAATCTTAAACAGACACAATAATAAAAAACTAAAATACTTGCAGAACTTAATAATAACATTAGTACACCTGTTTCTCTAAACATTGCTCGAACTGACTAAGCCGGTCTACCACTATCTTTTTTAAAAAAATCGTTCGTAATTAATTATACTCCGGATTCTAACTAGGGCAAACTTTTTGTTAATACAAGTGACCGCATTTCGACTGCGATCTTATTAAATTTGCATTCAGAACGGTCATAAAGAGTGTCACATTCGTGAATTTGTTAAGTACATTGAATGTTTCCTATACCATTCGGACTGAACCGACGCCTTCGGACGGGTACGAACGGTATTCATTCAGAAAAATAACCAACAACACGGATCGAGATGACACCAATATGTGAAGAATATCGATCACGCGTCAAAATTCGCGACTCGCTTTGCATGCCCAAGAAAGGCAACGCGATAAATGCCAATGGAAAACGTTTAAAATTTACATACCTATCTAAGGAATGACCGTGAAATTTTTAAGTACTATCGTATGATGTCGATAAAAATGATGGTCTCTACAATTTCTAAGTAGGCACCTAAGTTTTTTTTTTTCGGAAACACTACACAGGAGGGTAATAATTTCCCTCAAAGCCTATATCATCTTTGGGGATGCTGGGTGGAGGGTCTTAAAGAGTATAGGAAGGAGTCAACTTGGGTCAATAGAGGAAACACAGAGGCAGATCATTCCACAGCCGAGCTGTTGAACACAGGAACGAGTTGTAAAAGCGACCCGTTCTCATGGTTGTAAAAGCGACCCGTTCGAAGGTTGTTGAGGCTTCCCTTCGCCTCGGGTAGACTTCTGCGGAGCGTAGAGATGGTGGCGACATCCTCGAAGGTGAGCATATAGGATCCGGCTCGAAGGACCATTTGTACTGGACAGATGTGGTTCTAGACACCTGCGTACACAAAAACTGTAAATATAGGGCGCTGGTTCCAAATACGTTCAATATCTTCTGAGGATGCCTTATAGTAGTGCCATTGTTCTGGTCTCTCGCACCCAGTGCTACAGTGAGAGCGCTGTATGAGGTTGTTCTCTGCCTGATCCTGGTCCTGGCGAGCCCGAGCAGGGCCGGCTACTCCTGACTAGGTAGGTCCCAGGATCCCTCAGGCAGAGTTCAGAGGCTTGGCGAGGCAGCAGATGGAAGGTTTCAGGGAAGGCGAAGGCAAGATAAGTAAAAGACTTGTTCGGCTCTTGAATGACAACTGACTCTCCGTACTAGTTGTTTCTCTATTTATTTAAAAAATATTCAACATCTGTTCCACGTTTAGGGGTAATTATTATTAATGGGGGCAATTATTTTCAGGAAAGAAATGCCCGCAAAGATGATCAACAAAACTATAACACAGATGAATCAATTAAAACAAATTGTAAATCTCGCATTTGTACAGTAATAGTATCCTTTATCAAGGATACATCATCTTACGAATATTAAGAAACTCGTAAAAAAATGGAAAATAAATTACTCGATTAATGGGAACCTCTCATGTGAACAGTAATATTATTTTAGGAATGCCCAGAGACCTATAAAAATATGAAAACAAAACCATAAAGCAAATGAATTGATTAAACCAATGCGAATCCAAATGTGCACAGTGATAAGACTTCTTATCACGGCTGGGTAATCGTCTCATCTCATCTTATTAACAAGTTTAAATTTGGAATGAATATGCGTCTGATACAGTATATGATACATAGAAGAAAAAAAGAAGAACTAGTCTCTGGATTGTAGATAGATAAAAGGATATAAAAAATAAAAATTATCTATTAAAAATAATCTTGCACAATACAGCATCATACAGAACAACAAAGGGGGTAATGATTTCTTCAATAATTATGAAAGTAATTTGTGGCACCATATTTGAATAAATAATAATGAACACGTAGTTTTGACCACTGATTTTAATAATAAAATATCTATATGTTTCAGAACCAATGGTCTCTATGAGTGGAAGATACTCTCAGAATCGCCCTGGTGACCACCATTCAGAATTGAAACGTTGCTTGAAATGGCTTTTAGCCGTGTTTGGTGACCAGATCTGAATAGCCAGGTATTTACCCACCTCCCTCTTCCCCTTCTCCTTCCCCTCCACAATACCTTCAACCTCACAACATTCCCCTATTGGGAATGCCATAGTCTCACTGGCTCCAGACGGTTGGGAGCAGTTGGGACTCTTGTGCGGTATTCATATAAAAACAAAAATCTTCAGGATACAAATCATACTAAAATGAAATGACACACAAGTATATACATAACAAAAACTGTTAATTTATTTATTATAACTGTACTTAAAACTAAGCGTTTATTATTATGTATTTAAGTATACTTTCTCAAGATCGAAAAAACAACTTAAAACTTCTAAATAAAAAAATTAAAAAAACAAGTCCAGATTCCGTTTCATTCTTTACAATTTTATAAAACGTATAATATTTTAATTGGTATTAATTGCATAAAATATCGTGTAATTAGGTCACAATAAATGATTACGAAATGATAATAATGCAAACGAAGAAATGCAAAAGAAAGTACGAGTATATTATAAAATGTCTGGGTTATCATTAAATGCAAGCACAAGTTATGTTTATGATATGAATATGAAATGAATGCAATTAATTCAACATGAGATATCGAATGCTTCGCGTTTGCGAGTATTAACAATTAAAAAGAAAACCACGGGCAGTCGAGCGAAACTAATTTATGTATTTCCAACTATGATCAGTGACAAATGGTTTATGTTTAGTGAAATTGAAAATGCGAAAAGTAATGAGAAAACCCTTGAAAATATTATAATATTCGCGATAAGTTATGTCATTGTGAAGGCTATATCGCGCCGCAGTATCTAACGATCAATTAATTATTGGTATACGTTTTTGCAGGAGTTATTTTTCATAATATTGACAGCCGTGGTCGTAAATTTTCAATACGCTTCACTGCAAATATATTATCAACGTCCGTGGGTGGGCATTGTGAGGATGGGGGGATACGGCACACAAACGCGTGTCGAGGTAATTTCATGAAATGCAATGAATATTTATTTTTATTATTACGCGGTGCTAGAATCAAGTCCATGACCTCGTCACCAAAACCCAAGCGGTTTAGTTGTCACCGAGGCTATCTAAAAATAATAGTAAACCTCATGTTTCGTCGAGTTCGTTCAGTGCGCTTATTCGATTGGTTTCGTTATTGCTGGAATTCGGAATACTTTTTAAAAAATGCAAGTTTTTACATGGCATAATATAAAATGACAAATTATGACAATGCACAAGATTGCAAATTTTATTTAAAAACGTTCAAATTAGAATGAACGCAAAGTTCTTAGATATATTATTGGAACAGATTTAAACTCAAATAGGCAATATAAAAATATCTGCCGATCCTTATATAGAATTTTATTGCTTTATTTGACTGGTTTCTTGGGCACAATAAATTCCTGCTGCAACGCTAAGAAGCATTGTGGAGATGTTGGATTTTTTTTAGTCCCTTCGATCGTTCTCACCCTGAGGTGTCCTTAAATAAACGTGCCCACAATATCAAGATCGGATCGTAAATAATTATGAGTTCAGAATTCCTCGGCCGCTCATTGAAGAGTAGACTAAATAAAACAGGTGACGAATCCGGAGTTACAATGAAATTGTTATTCTTGAAGGCGTTAAAAGTGTTAATGCTTGTTCGCGGTATATTCTTATTTATTTATAAACCACGAAGTTTGTCACTCATCAGCTCGGTCTTGTAGTTTAACATCATTTTAGGGAAATAAAAAAATAAGAACTTTTCCTTTCCCTCTTATAAAGGTGTTCAACACAAGAGGGCCGGATTTAAATTCCCTCTAGCTAAATTAGCTCTAAAAAATTATCGTGTCATCCGTCAACCTCGCGATTGATAAATATGGAACGCTACGCGAAAGAACAACGCGTTATTACTGTTAAAACTCATTATAAAAATGAATAAAATTTCACTGCTTTTTTTACGCAGCCAGTGGAAACCATTGAGCTTTTACAAAATTTCTTGATTATGTAATTTCAAGAAATTCAGATGAGAATAGGCCAACAAGATCGTGTGATTTGCCATGCGACTTCTTGCTTTGAGGATCTTTGAAGTCACATGTGTATGCCAATAAGCCCCAAACAATTAGTGAGCTTAAGGCGGAGATCCAACGTGTTATTGCCGCAATCGAATCACAATTATGCAACGATGTTACCTTAAATTTCATCAAAAGAGCAATAATTTGAAAGGATAGCAGTGGTGCGCATTTGTCTGACATTTTATTCCGTACACAATCGAAACATTTGTACTTTACACCGAAATATAAAATATTATCAATTAGCGAATAAATAATGTGCTTGGGACACCCTTTAGATGGCAGAACAGGTTTTTGCAAGTGGCAATAGATTCGGGGATAATGAAGGCAATGTGCGGCGTATTGTCATCAAAGCTCTAACTCTTGGTCTATAAAATACCGAGTAGTGATAAAAATGACCGAAAAACATATATTAAATATGAAAATAAAACAATAACTTTGTTTATAACCACGAGAATTTCCCGAGAACCACGAGAAAACCATTCTCGTGGTTATAAACAAAGTTATTGTTTTATTTTCATTAAATATGTCTAACCACAAAGTGACTGCTTTCTATCAAAATATATAAGATACTTTACTATTGAATCAGAAAGCTGGCGATTGTAAACAATGCCGTTAACACTATAAAGATTTGGACACTGATATGTAATAGATTAAATTTCGCAGTAAATAAACGGTGTTCTCAACTTTAAATGGCCACGGAATCCGATATGCTTAGCACTTCCAACAAACTGCACAGCGTATCGATATTCAATGACAGAATTAATATGGTCGACCTCTTTAGAAGCAAGGAACGGGCCACGGAACACCTGATCCGACTAGACGCATCTTTCCCAATACGACACGGTATTAGACAATCTACACGGTATAAAACACAGGTCCGCTATTCAAAAAGCGACCGTTTTACTTATGGCGCTCGAATGAAGAACCTGAGGATGCTTTATTACTTTTTACGCGCTGGCTCTGAACAACGGCGATTCAAAACCTGCGGATCGAATCTAAGAATATGACCAGTATCTTCGAGTACCATCGGATACCCGGCAGTCTGCTCGGTGGCTTTACAGTTAGACTTTAATACGAAGCCAATGTGATTATGAAACTACTGACGGGCAAGCAAGACGCAGGGAATCTGTACAGTGTACAGGCGCAGGTACCAGATATCAGGTATGTGCATTAATAACCTCAAGACAAAAAGACTCGGCCGAATGAAGCGTAAAGCTATCACGAGAAGAATAATTTCAAGTCGTAAAGTCAGTATTGCATTAGCAATTAATTAAACCTCCGAGTGTTAAAGGTTCATTCCACAGGTGTAGACCAGATTTATGTACAAGATGAAGGGAGATTTGTAATTGGACTCTTAATCACACACCAATTAAGATGTCCTGTATAAACCTTATTGATTAATTAACGGAAACCTCTAAAGCTATTTTGTAATGGTAACGATAATTACAAATACTTGATAACATATCCCTTGATTTATTTTGTAGTCGTAAATTTGCAACACCGCCGAGCACGTCCGAAAATTTTGAATACCATATTTTTTGCGTAGCAAATCGAATTCACAGTCATTACGAGCTTTGTTGGCTCTTTCACTTTCAAAGGCTCATTAGGTTAATCTAATGTAACGCAAAAGAGAAAACTTTGCAAATCAGAAAGTCAACTGAGATTGATACTTCAGAGAGATTGTAAAAATATCATTTGCAAGTATCCAATACAATTCGGTTGAAAATTTGCCATTAGGAATTATTGTCAATTTGCGGTCAGTATATAAGCCACCAGCAAACCGCCATATTACACTGGAGAATGCTAAGCAATTAGCGACCGATAAGCGAGCAAGATACAGTTTCGAAACGTCATATTACCGACCGTTCCATAAATCCATAGGGCAAACCGGCATTGGCAGCGGCCGAATTTTTCCCAGGGAGAAATAATCGAGAAGGCACCACAATATTGACATTCCATCTATTAATGGTTCATTCGAGCCAAACCACGACAAGTTGAGAATAATGGACGCCTGATGTGTTGAAAAAACTGAATGGTGGAACATAATTTATCGAAATTGTAATCGGCGCAGATGTGTGGTAATGAAGGCTTGAGAAAATTCTGAATCAATGGCTCGAATTACGTTGCGTTGTTTAAGACTGTATCAATAATTATTACATCAACAGTGAGCAATAATTGAAAAAATAAATACTAAGATTAATGAAGTTGTTTAATTAGCGCTATTCCAATGTTCTTATGTATAAAAATAATGAAAATAGAATACCGTTCACTAGACATACGCGGAAAAATCGGAATGAATCAAATGCACCAATTCAGAAATATTTATTTCATTTATTCACAACAAGATAAGAACACGACATAACGCAATGTCTGTTGGTGACAGAATTTCGCAAAATCAACATACTTGTTTATAATTAAATTATTCGTGATGGAATCGGTTGAATTTGACTATTTTACATCACAGAGCATCCGGAAGGTTCATAAAAAACGAGTTACGTCCCAAAAAGAAACTGAATTACAAAATCACGGAAGCAAATAAATCAAAATAACTAATCAATTGGCGTGGTTAATCAAACCGAAATGGTTCACCGGTGTGAATGAATCTGTGCAATTCTAATTAACGATATTCAGAACAGCGCAACCGAACGGCGGATGAAACGGGCCACAGATGAAAGGCGAAGATTATTTAAATAATAACAAGTGAAGAAACATCCAAAACAATGCCTAAGCTGGTGACCTTTCGCTATCCAATCACATACATGATTATATCGATGATGAAGATATTCGCGGATTCATAGATGATCGGAATGATTGTATCGTGATTCGTGATTCACCCCGGGATCTGGGTCACCATACAATTCTATCGACTGAATTTAGTTTTTTTGATTTGTGTTTCAAAATTGTCTTCTCGAGGTACTTGGCAGCCTTGCCCGTGGCGGTGGCGGTCTAACGGGACGACCGGCTCAGCCAAACATGGCTAGCAACAAACATACACGCTTCAATCAATTATTATTATATTATACAACATTGATAATTTATATTGGCTCTCGTTTGGCGGATTGTTAGCCGAGTGGGTGCCCTGAGGCCGCGAGGAAATGCATTTCAATGATAAAATAATGTGGTTTAAACAGAGATAATACGTCTTGAATGCCAATTGGAAAATAATTAAAGATACATATACGTTCACATATTTAATGTTACTGAAGGTAAGTTCAAAATTATAATCACACAATTTTTAGGTGAACCCATTACTTATAGGGCATACACATGTATTTAACAACTATGTTTTATTTTATATTACTAACAGAATAAGAGTATACGCATTGGAGTCAGAAGGTTGCACATTTAATACCCGACGGAGCACAAAAAATATGTTACATGGAATTTTTCACTTCATATCTTACAAAATTGACTTTACAGCTGTCATAAGAAAGAGTGATGAAAATACTAATACGTAAAATTGTTCGGAATATAAATTCAAACAAGTTTTTTTCTCAGCATAAGAATGAATGGACTAGTCTGCGTGTACCTTTGATTTTCAGTGAACACGGCTAAGAATCCAGATAAGGAGTATTCTATAATTAGTTATTATGTCCGTTAATTCAAAAACATTTAATTTCACACTCACGCTAATGAGATAAAGATCTACATATGAATGAAAAAAATAAAAAATATATGTCCTACCATTAAATAAATAAATTCAGTCCGAAAATGGTTACAAAGCAGTGACGTGCCATAATTATATTTGGATCTAGGCAAGGATCAACAAAATAAAACTGAATAATGAAGTTGAAAAATTTAAAACATCGAGAGAATTTGTAGGTTCGAAGTTCGGGGTGTTTTTGGGTGTCAATATTGAAAGAATGCCAGATGAAACGACATCAAAGACCATGAACAAGTAGGTACCCTGAAGGAAGACTGGAGAGTTGAGAGAAGACGGGCTAACTGCGAGAAGAATACTATAATAGGATGGGAAGGCTCAAAACTGAATAAGAAAATTTATCGAAGAAAGCAATCAATTTGTGGATTGACATAATAATTTAAATGAAAGAAATTTTATAAAAAATAAAATAACTTTGTTTTAATTCCACTTTATTATTTTTTCATCCAACCGGTTTCGATTCGACCTGAACCTTCCTCAGGGGTGAATAAAAATATATTGATAAAAATATATATAAAAAAAAAAAAAATAATAAATAAAAAAATAAAAAATAATTTAAATTTAATTTGAATAAGAATACCTAGAAACTGCGCTTATGGAAGATGTCAAATACCGCAGCGATGTTCTCATGTTACCTATCATCAGTTCACTTCACAGATAATCGAGTTTTTTTTAAAAATTATTTTATACATATCATATGCAGTATTTTTATATATATAACAGCACGTACCCAAAAAACTTTAGCCAATTATTCCTGAGAATATTTGTAATAAAAAGGTAGGTGGCATTTTGGACTGGGGCGACTTTTTTCACCAATAAATATTTAAAAAACAGTAGGTATTGGACAGTTATGGTCAGGGTGGGGGGTTCGGTGGTTATTAGTGCTTTTTTTAACCAAAAAACGAAAACATATATTTATAATATATAATAAAACACAACGAAAAAACATGTCTTCGGTAAAATCTGAAAAATTTGTCACGACACGCTCCTGTTCCAAAAACGAGTTTATTTGTCTATGAGAGGACAGGTAGCAGATTCATGGTGTTGTCCGTGACTATAAACTTCTACCCAATTCGATACCTGCGAATAACTCTTCGGGTTAAAGATACATTTTATGTGTTTAATGTCCGCAGCAAATTTCCACGTCTGCTAAGATTCGCGGCTGGACTAAAAGGCGATAAAAAAATACAACTGCTATAAACCTTAAGTGTCTTTTTAGAGGTGATTCCTTGACAGGTGTTTCGAATTCGTCAATTCCCTTAGTATTTTATGCATAATTTACCGATAAACAAAACATTGACTCTCAAAAAATGTCGGTAGGCACCTTATATGGACAAAATTAGGTGTACCTAAAAGTTTGTAAACTTGTTTTAAGGTTATAATGAACCGGCAAGCCATGATAATGCCGCTTTATAAGTATAAAATAGACTCATTAGCCAAAGCCAGTGCGAATAAGGTAATTAGGTATAAGGCAACCATCGAGTACTAGAAAATGTGGTTAGACTTTTTTTTTTACAGCAACTCCACACAGGAGGGTCTGGGGGGAAATAATTTGCCTCAAGGCCTATATCATCTTTGGGGATGCTGTGCTTTTAGAGGATATGAAGGAGTGAACTCGGGTCTTGAAGAGACCCATGTTGTAGAAGGGAGGAAACACAGAGGCCGGCAGATCGTTCTACAGCCGAGCTGTTGAACACGAGAACGAGTCGTAGAAGCGACCCGTTCTCATGTGGCAAATGTCAATCGTGTGCAAAAGTTGGGCGCGCGTTTGGCGTGTTTCCCGACTATGCACCGGTTCCGAGGGGATCAATGAGGCTAGTTCTTCACAGCATCTTCCATTAAAATACCGGTAGAACAATGACAGCATTCCCACCTGACGTCTGTGCTCCAAAGATTGCAATCCGTTATTTAATATTGGCGAATCTATCAAACGGACCGCCCGTTTCTGCACAGTGTCAACGGTTTTTTTTCAGATATTTTGGGGCTTCCAATCAGAGGTGGCTGCCAAATTCTACAGTGGGGCACACTTGCGATTTGCACAGGGTCAGCAGTTGTGTACTATTGAAGTATCTGCGGGCTCTGCACAATACGCCCAACTTCTGAGAGATTAACTTTCCTCTGGCTTCGATGGAGCCCCCATACCTGAACTGGTCACTTAAGGTTACACCAAGCATATCAATGGAGGGCTTGTTGGGAAGATTTCTTCCATTAAAGGAGACTATTTATTACACATCTATAATCAGGAGACATCACGTTTAAGGGTTTGAGGTGTCGAGTAAATCATCTGAATGATATGAGCACCATCTGTTAACTTTTATAATATAATATTTTTTATAAACAATGCGCTATACCCGGCATTTAAATTTTGATTATTGATTTTACAAATGTTGTATTTCAACTCAAACAGTGACATCAGATGCTGTCATAATAAAGAAGAGTCGCAAATAAGCCATAAATTATCCAAACCGACACTTCAGTGTCAGTGGCTGTCCGAAAGACCTGTGAATATAAAAAAAACTTAAATAATAATAAATTGTTTGACGAATAATGAAACAAGATTTAAAGGTCATTACTGAAGATTTGACTGCTTCAGTGAATGACATTCTTAGAAATACAACCATAAATCAAAACAAATACAATTTACGTACTTAATATTCAAATGCAAAACGAGATGAATGGAGAATCTGAGTTACTTAACTATAAGATGCATGGAAGTGAGGGAAGACAAATCGTGGTTTTATTGATCGCATCTCTCGGAGACGCGCATTTTCATATAATACCCGTCTAAAATTCATTGCGAACACTTATTCATCTGAAACGTAACTAGATTTCTCACGTGAATCAGAACGAGTACGTTTTATCACATGTCATGTAAATCATTGATAGAAACATACTATATTTACTTTGTAGTACTCGAGCGCTGGCCTTGTTTTAGCAGGTGCTAGTGTTGCGAAGCAAACAAAAACATGCTTTCGTCCAACATTTCTCCGTATAATATAACGCGATGTATCAACATGTATGCAACGATTGCGTGATTGATTCACACAATAAGAAAACACTAAATTTAAAAAAAAAATAACCGAATTAGATGCATACTAAATGACAGTGGCGTGCATTACTCTACGACCAAAGGTAGGCTGTATGTAGTTTTCAAGTTTGGGTATGAATTGAGCATTGAATGTGGCTTTTTTAAATCATTTTCCGCCGACTGAATTACTGGCCAGATGAATAAATGAGCGTACAAGTTCCTTACCAAATTAATTTAAAAAATACATTATGATGAGAAATTTGACGTGTTTTTTAATAATATTTTAGTTTTTTTATGGTTCGTTTCTCTAATGGTAGGCACAGCTTTTCGGCCTTTATGAACTGCACGCCTCGGCAAAATGAAAGTATAATATTACCAATGTAGGTACCTACACAGATAATAATAATAATAAATGGATTATTTCTATAGCGCCGTTTTCGTGAGAAAATCACCTCAAAGGCGCTTTACAACATAATTTACCTAAACTATACCTTATCACCTAGACTTATATCTAATAATTTACATATTTGATGTATTACTAATGGCTTACAGCTAAGATTTATAACTAGAAAATACCTAATTCAGACTTATAATTAGTGACTTACATCTAAGACTTATATAGATAGCGACTTACAAATTACGAACGAACCTTTGAATCGATTCCTCGACACTATTTACTACATATATAAGAAAAAAAAGTTTAAAGCCACAAATTATGCAAATGTTAAAGACATTGGTTATGAAAAGCGATTTTATTTTAATTTATTGTATTTGGATTTTTTTTGGAATTCACTTTAATTTTTCAGATGAATCTTGTAATTTGTACCATTATTGTATTGACTTTTATTTTTGTTACTTTTATCTGTGCTCCTTTCAAACAAGCCATATTAGCAGGGGAAACATTTTACGTTACAAAATAAATAAAAATGATTATCCAAGTTATTAAGTAAGACAGCCTCCATGGTCGAGGGGTAAGGCTCTCGACTACGAATCTGAAGGTCGCGGGTTCAAATCCCGGCGTGCGCAAGTAAATTTTATTTAATTAAGTTGTGCTGTTTCACAATTAATTCATTTAAAAATAATATATAGTATATTTGCGCACGTTCCAGAGTGGAAGATACTCTCAGTATCGCCCTGGTGACAGACCACCATTCAGAATTGAAACGTTGCTTGAAATGGCTTTGAGTCGTGTTTGGTGACCAGATCTGAATAGCCAGGTATTTCCCCACCTTACTCTCCCCTTCTCCTTCCCCACCCTAATACCATCATCCTCACAACATTCCCCAATTGGGGATGACATAGTCTCACTGGCTTCAGACGGTTGAGAGCAGTTGGGACTCTTGTGTGGTATTCATATAAAAAAAAGTTGATCTTGAAAGAAATTTGATAAAACAGCCAAATTAAGAATCGGCTCATCCGATAAGGACGCAAAAGTTTTGCGCGAAAGTTCGGAGAGACGGTGGTAAGGTGCTTGCTTAAAGTGGCGGCAGCCGCGTTAATGAAAATTGGCGTGTATAATCTAGGCGGGGCCAAGTGTAATTTTTGTAGAAACGAGTGTCCGATTAACGAAAGACATGCTCCCATTTTTTGGGCGATCGTAACGGTTGATCGGCCGTCGTGACGCCGGCGAACTCGCGACAGCCAGGGCAGCCAGGGCAGCCAGGGGAAGAGACAGATCAGAGATTAAAAGTATTTTTTTACCTTTGTTTAAAAAAAATTCTATTACAAACACTATTAATGTCGCCTAACGGGGTTGTCATTACGCTTTGTAGTTTCAGTATATTTTGTGCGTATTTTGTTAGCTATTATGTGGACTGTCTTATTAAACTACTGACAATATGCACTGAAAGATGCGCGATTTAAGTTAGCTAAATTGGAAAAATAAATACTATTTTTTCTCAAATTTATGTGCTCATGTTTAAGTTTCAGGAGGATGTTCGATCTAAACGTTATATTGAAAAATAATAATTTTATACATGAATAGCCCCTGAGATGATTTTATCACTAAATGTAAAATTTTACACATGAATAGCCCTCGAGATGATTTTATCACTAAATGTATAATTTTACACATGAGTAGCCCCCGAGATGATTCACTAAATGTATAATTTTACACATGAATAGCCCCTGAGATGATTTTA
Organism: Halesus radiatus; assembly: GCA_022606495.2. NCBI lineage: Eukaryota > Metazoa > Arthropoda > Insecta > Trichoptera > Limnephilidae > Halesus > Halesus radiatus. Next base: position 53,776 of record JAHDVE020007693.1, read on the forward strand.
TCACTAAATGTAAAATTAACAAATTAATAAAAAGTACTTTGTTTACATTACTGTGAAAAAACACAACAAACGAACAGTGGTGTAAACAAAGTACTGCTTATCAATTTATTAATAATGACGCCACAAAATAACTACACATCTATCGAAAAAATGTGTTAAATTGTCCAATTATTATGCGTGTTATTTTCTTCAATTACTAGAACAAGTTCGTCACGTTTGCTTTATTCATAACTGCACAAAACTGTCAGAATCGGAACGCTAAGTGCTGGTGAGAATGATACATATTATACATAGTACAGCAGTAAAAGATGACACGAAGTACAAAAATTAAATGATCTTTCAGCAGGTTTCACTGCAGAATTCAAACATTTTTAAATAACAGCGGACCGTTGCTCTGGTACCAGCCCTGAAGTGAGGAGAGTTCGGCCATCGGTGATTATTGTGGCACAATATTTTACCAACAGGTTTCTTCGGAACTCCGTCAGGGCAGCATTCGACTTAGCGCTACTAACTTTTTTCACATTTCAATAATTATTCTGGTGTTTACATCTCGGGGCCGGGGTTATCCACGACCGCTGATGCAATAAATATACGGTAGTTCTAAATGGAGACTAAAATGGACAACCGGATTCGGAAGCTACGGGCTTTAAGCTAAATTCTAGGTTATTCTTCTAGCTTCGTGTTGAAACAACAGGTACCTACAGTAGGTGTTATCTTACATTCCATCTCAAATTTCGCGTGTTATTTCCTGATTTAGGTCGTGGGTTCAAATCATAAATTAGGCTTATAGTGGGGTTATTGAAACATAGTGCATTTGCACCTTGATCGAGAGTGAACGAAACAAGTATTGCATTGATGAGAGACCAATATTCAGAATCGAATAATAATAACAATAATATTTTATTACATTCTTTTTTTATGACAAAATAACAAATAATGATATCCTCACTGGGATTTCCAGTGCTGGGGATTTCATTTACAAAATATGAAATTACAATATATTAAATTGATGTGCTTGATGAAAAAAATAAAATAATTGTAAGGTGAGGTGTTTTCAAGTGCAGAAATGGCTTGAGATATGTTTAAATACCAAATCTGACGGTCTCCGTGGTTAAGTGGTTACGATTGTTGGCTATGTGAATCCGAAGGTCGCGGGTTCAAATATTTTATTTATTTTTTTATTTTTTTATTTTTTTATTATTTTATATTTCATTATATTTTAAAAGTACAGGGGTTAAAACTTTTTTTTACATCACCGTTAGCCCCCAAATAATTGTTAAAAGTGACTCTAAAATCGCGAAATTCAATTCCTTCAATGGCCTATATTTCATAATGTAAAACCAAAATTAATAAATTACTTCTAATCCGTACTAGACGGCCTCCATGGTTGAAGGGTAAGGCTCTCGACTACGAATCC
>JAHDVE020007694.1:0-18439 GCA_022606495.2 Halesus radiatus
AAAAAATTTGAGACTCTATGATTTCCGCCTTCACCTTTTTTCAATTATCTTGCTTTTGGGTATATTTTTGTGATCTATCTCACATATTTCTACGTATATTTTATATTTATCTTTATGAGTTTTATTGTAAGCACACACAAATTTCTATGGATATTTCTATAGTTTCTATTTCAGTACTAACTAAATTAACTTTATTTTTTTAAATTATGTTTAAGTTGTTCAGTAAATAAATTCCCATTATTTCGATTAAAAAAAAATGGAGACCAGTAATGTCTCATATTTTGCTTTTTTTTTTTTTAATACAAATATCTCATAATTGAAATAAATATTATTAGTAATATAAGAACTTTTTTATTTTGACGAATAAATCTTTAAATTCACGAAGTCTATAAATTATTGTGAAAATATTAGATTCCATCAAGAATTAAATAAGTAGATATTTATAGAAACAGATATAAAAACAAAAAAAAATTGAATGTATCCTCATTCAAAACTCAAAGAAGCACTTAACCTTACTTCACTTTATATTTGCCAATATAGTTCTGAATACCCCTCTTATTTAGCACTCAACATTCCTTGCAAAAGTTTGAATCCAGATAAAAATATCACCTAACTTGGAAATGTTTTAAAGAAATACGAGCCTGCATTGAAGACACTCGCCATGGGTCAACACTAATCGTACTCTCGTTTTTCAGGGGGAAACGAAGTGAGCGACGAAGACTTTATCAATTTTTGTGAGCAATACCAGCCCAATGTGTTGGAGTATTTATTTATAGACAACAACCCCCTAACTTTCAAAGGATTATCTCTGATTGATAAGTTAAGATTCCCTCACCTCAAAGGTTTAGGCCTCGAAGGAATTAACGATTTAGATGTAATGATTCCAAAGATGTCTATTTTTTCACAGTTAACCGAACTCGATGTCTGTAAAAAAAAATACTAATAATAATTCTATAAATTTTTTATACTACATAAATACTATATATATGGTTTCTGTATATATTTTATTTTTTAGCTAAATCTGATAATGCTAAAGGAGTACTTGATTGCTTATTAGAAGCTAAAGTAGAGCTTGTGAAGTTTCATATGAATTCAAGCAAGTTAACAACAGCAGATTTCGAGAAAATCTGTGATACGATGAATCGGCTTGAAGATCTTAGCGTTGGTAAACCCAAATAAATTCAAAATATCTGACTGATACAAATATTATTTTCCTACTATTTATATATACAACTATATTTTAAATATTTTTAATATAGCACAAAATAAAATATCTGATTTGGATTTTGGCAACATGAAAATTCTTTCGACTCTCAAAAAATTAAATATCGGTAATCAATAATACTAAAAACACACATATATACACTCCTTATTCATATCGAAATCAATGATTATTGGATTTCTTAGGCCATAATCCTTGCAGATTTTCTCGATGGAGTTTTCATATCGGGTTGGTGACATTGAATCTTCCCAATCTTCTGCATGTTACTGATGAGTTTGTCAAGTGTTTAGCATCGCTCACTGAATTGAAAAATCTGAATATCAGCAATTGCGAAAGCATTTCAGAAAACGGCTTCCACTGGATCAGCAAGGGATTGCCCAACCTCAAAACCTTAGACGTTTCAGGATTCTTAAGGAATGGTCGGATTAGTAGAAATGGTTGGATGAAACTTGCGAAAAGAATAAACTAATAATGCCAGATTAAATTAGGTAATACAATTTATAGTCATAAAATAACATTATTAGTGGCATATTTTAAAGATAGTATGCCTTGTATATTTCTTTATTTCCATTTGTATGTAAATTCTATATAATGGAAGATAAATCTTTAGACATATATTTGTATACTGTGTAATTAAAACGGATTGCGCATGATTTTGAGAAAGCACGTCGAAAGATAAAATGAATTTATTCCATCTGAAAGACCCATAATGTTTTTTTAAAAATATTCAATAAAAAAATAATTATATTCATGATATAAATTGTAGCTTTTTTTTTAATCAAGAAGAAAGAAGTGGGATAAAAAAATATATTATATATATTAAAATACATCGATATCTGAAAGGAAAAATCAAAAAAAAAAAAAGAAAGGAAGATAAATGTATATTATTTGGTTGCGTTAGTTAGATCAGGATAGAGGTATTACAAAAAAAATGTTTAGTTTTTTTTTAAATCAAGATCTAAGGATTACAATATTAAACTAATTAATACGATTTCATCGATTTTTTCATTAAAGTATATAATTTCAGACATAATAGATCTTCTTTTAGAAAAATATTGATTTTATTTTTTGAACAATCAATAATAAAGATGCTAGAATTTTTGAATGGCAGTTATGTCTTTTTATTTTTTTATCAGACATTTACCTTATGTCTAATACAAAAAATATATATATATAATTATTAATTATTACAATAAAATAAAATAATAGTAATTAACAACATATTCTTAAATGATGATGGAGATTTCTAGAAGAACGTATTTTTTTTATGATTATTGTATAAAATATATATCAGATTTCACGAAATATATCGAGAGATGTCTTTAAATTTCTCTAACTTTACTAAAATCACCTGCTCAATTTTTTTGAATGACCTCATTTCATATTTCACCATTTGATTAGGGTCTTGCCAAATCTACTTTACCAAGACAAAGTGATGTTTCTAGTTTCATGAAAATACTTTTTTTAAAAAAAAAAGATAGAAATATCTATCTATATTTGTTTTTATATATTTGTTTTATTTTTATTTGTTTATTAATAAAATAAATTTATATATTTCAAAAATGTTAAATTTTTTACATTTTTAAAAATGTTTTGTGTGTGAATTTCGAAATGATAAGTTTTTAAAAAATATCAATTAATTTGATGTGATGTCATAAAGTTGAAACTAAACTGAAAAAACAACAAATATTCGCACGGATAAAGTATGACTCCTTAAAACAACAAAATGATATAAAAAAAAGAGAATTTAAAAAATAGGTGCATACGATATAAGCAAAATCAAGTAAAAAATGAATAATATAAATGATTCAAAATCAGTGATTAATTCTTATTATTTATTTATAATATTTCTATAATCTAATGTTTTTTTTAATTGTAAATATGTATTGTATTTCGTTTTAGAATCATCATAATTTATAAAAAATATATTTATATCTCTGCATTTTAATAATTCCTGTCCAATCAAAAAAACATACAAGAAACAAAGTTTACATACAAACACACAAAAATAAAATAGGAAAAAAAATACATCATTTATGAAACTTATCCTAGCCTCGATTTTATTCATATTCTTCCTAACTGTCCAGGCAGACGATGAACCGAGTACAACCTTTGTCTCTGGACTCCTCAGCTTTACCAACACTATCAACTACCAAACTCAAAATATTATAAAAATTGACTCGTCACCAATGATTCTCGTCAGCATGGCCCGCATCGACTTCACGGGAGACTTCGGTATAAGCAGCAGGTGGGGTCTCTCAAGCCAGGAAACTACCGATCTCTTCTATATGAACCTCACTGTGACGCACTCATCCGATGAGCCACTCACCTCAACTGCTACTTTTCAAGTCTCCATGATGTTCGCAGTGATGAAGAACATGCCTTACATTGACACGGTCCAGGCCAATCTCACGGCTTCTCGGACAACTCAGAGTCTCGTATCTACGAAACAGATCATCTATGATAGTATGGTGTCCTTAGCAGGCTACGTCGTTGGGTTTAGTAATGTGGAGCTAACAAAATAACTCTATTTTTATCCGTCCAAATCCACTCCTAACTATACTCTCTACAGTAAGTCTAACTTCACAGATAAAGACTGGGTCGTGGTCAATATGGTTATCCTTGATGAGTCTGCTCAGCGCATGCAGAGTTGCGTCGGCAGCTATATTTCCTCCACGCCTAAAGTCAACAAACTACTCAGTCCGGTCTACATTGAGAGGAGGGCTGGCCTTAAGTACCTCTTCGGAATCGAAGCCATTTACCTTCCTCTCGGTAATATAACTTTCAACGAAAGCGCACTCGAAATAGACATCACAGGAGACGGCCTCTACGATTTTTCGGTGCTTGTGCTGAATGTCACATGTGTTCAGCCCACTGTAGTCCCAAAGATATAGTATATCGTGAAGCAGAGCAACAACCCCGTCTTCATGTATGCCACCATTGGCCTTTCTATTGCCTTAGGCGCCATCCTGATAGGAGGCGGAATCTACATTTGCAAGAAACGTCGATCACAAAAAAGAAATATTCAAAAGGCCAATGCTTATGCAATGGAATAATAGGCCGCGGAATCTGAACGTAAATGTAAATCCCAAGTTCAAAAAATGAGTGACAAAATGTCGGACAATCCTGAAGCCGATTTTCAAAGCGAAGTGTTATCGGACACGAGGATAAATGAAAGGAAGAAATATCGATTATCATCGATAGAACAACGCCAAGAATAACAACATTATAATTAGGAAAGATCAGTGAGCAAGGGAGAATCTAGAAGGAAGAAGAAATAAGCCAATTTCGATAGTATGTTCAATAATCTAGGAAGTGGTGAGAAGAACTCTGGATTTGCCAATAGAAATAAATCTAAGATGAATGATGAGGACGACATTAGAATTTAAGAATGATTTAAAAAGAGAAAAAGTTGAATCCGAATGCATACAGAAAATCTGATTAAAAAAAGTTATCTAATACACTTATAAATAATTTATTTATTTCCATTAATTCACTCATTATTTTTTTTTAAAAATAGTAGTTCTTTTTCGATAAAATTATAATATATAGTGTTATGTGTGTATTTAAATATACATATTCTTAATGATTGTAGATACTTTTATGAAACGCCAAAGAGAGAGAACCATTTGGTGCAATTTTTGTACTTCAAATCTTGGGAGCATGGATAATATTTTTATTGTTTCATATATATATAATGTTTAAACTTAGTAAAAAATACTACAAAAATAAATTATTCACTCTGTTCCAATATCTCGAAGAAGTGTATTTTATAACATTTAAATGTGGGCATATTTGTATTTAAATAGATATAAATAGAAAAATATAGGCATAGTAATAAAATACAACATCCTATAAAATATAATTTCATTTTGAGATATTTCTATTTTTGTTTATTTTTTTAGGTTCAATAGAGGTTATTAACTATTTTGTCAGTTTTCTATATTCAAATATCAATAATATATATATATATATATAATGATGATAGAAATAAATGAATCATTCGAAGATCACTGTCGCTTTTCCTGGGTTGGTGTTGTTCACTGAATCAACCCACACTTTATCTTTATGCGTCACATCATTCACTTACACGATCTACATGTTAAATTATAATTTAAATAAGGTTAAATAAGGTTAAATAAGGTTAAATAGTTTATATAATAATTTTTATACCTCAATCTTGACTCCAAATTCTTTCACGATCTGTCTTTCGAATATTGTTAATAAGGCATGTTCGTCGAATGGTAGTTTGCTCATCAATACATCTGGGCCGTGTGCTTGATACTCCTTGATGATGAATCCCCCGAACTTCAGTGCATTAATCTTCTAATTTTTGTCTTCAATGTTCAGTAGTGCCTTCCAGTCTCCCTTGGGACTTCCATTTTCGAATTCAGACTTCCCCAGTACATCTAATACAGCCAGTTGGAACGGTTGGTAATCCTTTCGATAAATAATTGTGACCTTCGAAAACTTATGTTCCTTGTTTTTGTTGGCCTTGATGGCTTTAGCATGGGCTTCCCTCATCTTACTCAAGAAGTCAGTGATGCACTTATGGGATTTGATATAGCTGTTCTAGATCTTGGGCAGTTCGGGGAAGGAAGCGTAGCCCAGGTATTTTGGGTATTTGGTAGAGTCTACCACTGGCAGGAAATAGTCTAGATAGACAATCTCTCCGAAGTGGGGACAGATAGGGTACAGGGACAGCAACTGGAAGAATATGTAATTCTATATCAACTCTTTGCAAGGGCCCTGTTCGCAATGCAGCAGGTACTCGTCCTTGACTCTTGTGAGTTCGAAGGCTGCGTATTTGATCACGTCCCTGAACTTCATGTCTTCGTAGGCTACTATGATCTACTTCATAATCTCCAGTACTTTATTTTCGAATACTTTATCGAAATAGCGGATTTCATCGCTGACTGCGACAGTCAGCGGGCGCATGTTCTTTAGACTTTCGACTGCCTTCGAGATGTATTGTTCGATCGCAGACATATGCATGATAGCGCCATTGGCATTCTCGTCAGTGAAGTTGGCATCGTCTAGATTATCCCCAGCAGTAGCAGCTGCGAATCGAGATGCATCCGCTCCGTATATCCTGCACACATCATCAATTGTTAGAAAGTTGCCTTTGGATTTCGCCATCTTTTCTCCATCGTAGTTTATGTATCCATTGCAATAGAAACCTTTAGGCCATTTTTCGGGTTGATTTTCCCAAATGGCAGCATGGTTGAATAAGGACATTGTCAAATGGTTCTTGATCAGATCCTTACCAGAGCATCGTAAATCCATAGGATACCAATAGTTGAACTCCTTTCTCATAATGCTTAATTTGGCCTCGGGAATAGGTCCTGGTTTATAAGGAGTGTCTAGGAAGATGTAGTCCCAGACGTCCTGAGACAAGTCTGTAGCCTTGATTCCCAATAGGCCCTGTTTATCTCCAGTTAGACTGCCTTGCAAATGATGAGCGATGGTATAATAGGCCATATATATGGTGCTGTCTGACAACGATTCAATCAAATATCGATCATCAAATGGCAGCACAGTTCCCATTCCGAACGACCGCGAACAACCCCATTCTTTCAACCAATCAACAGTTGCAGTGAACTCCTTCAAAACATTGGCTCCATTGGTCTTGAAATGCTTTAAGTGTTCTCTAATCTTGGCTTTCCATGCCTCGTCTGCGTAATTTAGATACCACTGATCTAGATGGGTAACCACACATTCATCACCTGACCGTGAAATTACTTTTCCGTCAGGTTCGTGATACACAGCAGCCTCTCCCGATTTTACCAACTACTCTTCGACGAGGTCTTTAGCTTCGCTCACTTTTTTGCCTGCGAATTTCCCAACCAACATAATTCCTTCGTAAAAACCTTTTGAATAGCACAGATCTTTAGCCTTGGCTAACAGATCAGTATCATTCTGACCCTTAATTTTGAAATCTTCACATGCCTTTATTGCCGCTAATTTCCCCAGTCCTGGAATCTCAATTATTTCGACTGGGTCCAGTTTTACCATTTCTTCAGTTATTCCGTATTTCTCCCTCATAGCTTTCTTATTTCTCAAATCGGTCAGTGCAGCCCAATCATCAGGGGCATCGCTAGGTACGCTAGTCACAACCCCTGTCCCTTTGTCCATCTTTATCGTCATCATCGGTAAAGCGTAGATGATGGGGTATTTGCTCAAAGGAGCTTTCAAAGGCAGACCCAATAATTCTGCACCCTTAAAGGTCCCCACCTTCTCTAATTGTCTTTAAGTTTTGGTCAGGCCCTGGTAACTCATATTTCTGGCAGACCTTTCGGAGCAAATGAAGACTTCGTTATTTTGCATCTCAAAAGCAGAATATTCGCCATCAGGCAGTAAGTAGCAGTTAGTCTGTCCGTACATGGTTTCGGGTCTTAATGTTGCTGCGACTAGAAACACCTTTCGGTCCTTCAGGCCAGCGTTGACTAAGGCTGCGTTGGGTTCTGCGACCTGCAATTTAACAATAACATATTCTTTAGGATTTACACCTTCGCCCTCAGCTCGATCGTGGTCTGCACACATTTGATTGTCTTTTGGAGAGAATATGCTTGGTCTGTAAAAAAAACTCAAATGTTATTTTATTTTTTAAATGTTATGAAATTATGTTTTTACCTTTTTCCGAATTTTATATATCCTCTTTCCTTTAGCTTGTTGAACTGCCATTGAATGAACGAATTGTAATAAGGGTTCAAGCTGGTGGTGATAAATGATCTGTCAAAATCTACGTAGCCTCCGAAGCGAGTGATATCCTGTACGCCGTAAGGCGGGAAGTAATGACACCAGTATTAAGGATCAACAAATCTTCCGATGATTTGTCTCTCAATGCCCATCTGCTCCAAGATTTGGTATTGAGTCTGCTTTTTATGGGCGGCATTATCGACCTTCACATATTCGGGCAGTACTTGTGGGTTTCCGAATAACTCCAGTTATTGTTTTAGTTTCTGGGCAGCAGCACTGATTGGCATTCCTATAACATAATAAATATAAGATGAAGGGAAAAAAAGTATTATTATATATCTCGATTTATAGTCCGTACCTGTGCAATGAAAACCGAATGGAAACAGAACATTGAATCCTCTCAATTTCTTGTATCTAGCGTTGAAGTCGCATTTAGTCAAGGAAAATCCATGGCCCAGGTGCAGTCTGCCGTTCATGTAGGGGTATGGGAAAGTCTCGAAATACTTGGGCTTGGTAGGGTCAGGTTCTGCTCTGTTGAAGTTCTATCGCTTCCAGATGAACTGGGCGCGATGCTCAAACTCGATGAGTTTATCCCTTTTGGCTGTATTTTTCTTGGTTTCTGGTTTGTGTTCCATTGGTATTATGGTTTAAAATGATGATAGAGATTTGTATACTATTTTAGTTAATCGTAACATTATATAATCGAATTAAACTATTAAACATATCGATAAAATATGAGAAACTTAAATATTCTTTTACATGGATTATATATATTGAAATGCCCTTCTCCTTTTTATTGATTAGATTTTAATATTTATTAAAAAAGTGTATCTTTTTCCTTTTTTTTCAATACATATTATGTGCTTAATTCCTCATATTTTTGAGACAAATATAATCCATTTTTTCTGAATTTTATTAAAGACTCTGTGTCAAATGTCTCGCTATTTCACAGAAAAAATGAGTTGTGTTAATGTAATCAGAATATTTTTTTTTTTCTATTTTTTTACATAAACCTATACAATTCGAATGATGGTAGATATCCATTTTTTTTTTACTGATTATTTATTGAATATTTACTCTGACTATTTTTGTGAATAATCATATTATAATACTGAATTTTTTTATATTTTTCTCCTTCGATATAAACTTTTTATTAAAAAATCAACAATCACTCTATATATTTTACAAAAAAATCCCAATATTTATAAAATTTTAGATAAATATTTGGGGTTTTTTCTTTTTGTTTATAAAAAAAACAATTATATTTTTTATCTCTTGACACATTTTATATTAAATTTTGTAAAATATTTAATGTGATTATATTTAACATTTTTTCATAAACATATAAAAATATAATTTTTGATACGAATTCAAAAAGAAGAATAGAATGAATCTCATCGACTGTTACGAAAATGGAGGGCTTCTGTCTCTTGGTAGACAATAATCAAATCGCCTCATCCGCGAGTGCCTCCTCTCAGCTCAGCCCAACATCCAATTCAATGATTCGATTTCGACTTCATCCGATTAAAATTAATTGGTTGGGGTGGCTCTCGTATACAGGCACTGTAATCTGGACGTGTACTCCCGCATCCGAGTAACCTTATCAACATCCATGCTGCACATCACAGTCTTCTTCATAAAAGGCGCGGAGGTGGTCGCTCTCCGGACCCACAACCATCGTATCGCATTCCTTCGAGAAGCGCTAAAGTTCAATTATGAGTAGAAAGACTTCATGCTAAAAGTTAATGCGACAAATGGTGTAGTAGTTCTTGCCAAGACTTTGAAGCTTCCAGAAGACTTATAACAGGGAGGTTCCAACCTTATCGCAGAAATATGCATGTAATGTTTTGATAAAATTGGCACCCATGCCCTTGCAATCGATAAGCTGCTGAAGGATCTGCTAACAATGGAGTCCTCACTTAACGAGAGTTAGGATGTAAAGAAACTGTTGAAGTGCATTCAGGTAAGCGACAGGTATTCGTGGCTCGGGATCAACAGATAAACTCCACAATAATAAAACACTCCTGCGATAAAGATCGGTTAAGAAAACAATATCTTCGCGGCTTCCAAAGGTAACTGCTTCCGTTGCTCAGACTGCTACCCTGTCAAGATCCACACCTTTCGTCGATTTCTTAACACTGCCGTTAAACCAAAGGAAAAAAGTTGTACAAAATTCAATGAGGTATTCCATGGAAAGGTAGTGCAAAAATTTGAAGGTTTTCAAGCTTTTGATGCTCGCGAGGATGATTCGCTGGCGAAGGTGCTCAAGCTCAAATCGGCGGAGGATTTAAAAAAAGAACTATACATTGATGTGCCAATCGAAATCGGCAAGGATATTAAAAATAGATTAAATCCTCAACTCTCAAAGCAACAACTTAGTGTGAATTTATCCAGAGAGGGTGAGCAAATATTATTTTTTTAGAGAATTCAAGGCCCTCAATAGGCGGAAAAAAATAAGTACGAACTCGAGGTGGCGAAACTCTTGAAATCTAAGGAATCAGTCTATCTTCCACGGTATTTTAATATTGACGTTTTGGGCGGAGAATACAAAGTAACCAACATGGCCACTTACAAACCATTTGAAGAGGTGCTCAAAAGCAATAAGGCAACCATGTCACTTTCGACTCGCCTCCATTTGCTCGGCAACGTTGTTGGTGGCCTCGTCTATCTACGTAACCATAATGTCCTGCTTATGAATCTGCACCCTGGTTGTTTGCGAGTCCGGAACAACCATCAAGTCTGGATTTCTGACCTTTCACGCAGCTATCATTGCGAGTTGCCTTACCGTCCCCAGCGCTAAAAGCTTATTAATAATAAACCCCACAGCAACAACAAAAAAGTAGACACACTATACGAAAACTGGACATACATCCTGCCCCCGATCTGTTCCGAAAGGATCAACCAGAACTCGAACTGTTATCCTTTTGAACCGAACTTCGAGAAATACGATGTGTACTGCTTTGGCAACTTGATGCTAGAGACGGTCTTCGGCCAGTCTCCCCTTCGCCTCCTGGGCAGCAAAATGTTCAGCAAACTCAGTCTCATGCCTTTCCGGAAAGACACTTTTGAAACTGAGCTGAAAGCATCTGTATCAAGTAGACTTGTGGTCGCCACCAACAAGTTCAAGGACTACGGACAGAATGTATCTTTGAGGCTACTAGGTATGTTCACCTTGAAATGTATCGATGTGCACTATATGGCTGTCCAAAACGATAAGGAAAGTACGGATACGTTTAAAAGGTTACCGTATTTAGATTGGTTATTGATAATATTTAATGAGTTTACTAGGATTCTTGTTAAACAATGATTCCTTTTTATTTTATTATTATTCAATTGTTTTTTTTTTCTTTTATTGCAAAACAATCTATGTACACTCTTCTTATTTGAGTTATAAATGTAAAATGTAAATTAATAGTTTAGTAATTTTTTATTTTTGTTGGAATAGTCATTGGTCAGGTCATATTCAAATACTTTAAAAAAAAAAACAGATAAAATAGTAACAATAATAAGAAGATAATAGGAGCATTGTGTATAATTTGTTTATATTTACATACCAAAAAATTATATAATATTTTATGTTATAAATAAAATATTGACTTCTATTCATTCTACTGAGATAAAAAATGCCAAATATATGAGAATAATAATATATACAAATATATGTAAAATATATAAAAAAAACAATTAACCCTGGTTTGTTACTTGAGTCTATTTTTTAATCAGTTTTTAATATTCTGAAAAAATTATTATAATATTAATACCCTAAAATATTTTTAATATATCAATTTCAACAACAACAATGAATTACAGCTTCAAGAGTATCAAAGTCATTCCTTCGTCCAAGGACATGATAAATGTTGTCCTCTCGAAAACACAAAGAAAAACTCCAACCGTCGTGCATCCAGGTTATGAGATTTCCAGAATCAGAGGTTTCTACATGCGAAAGGTACAATACATATTCCTTAGTTATCTCTTTTCCCTTTATCTCTATTATTGCTCTTCAGATCAAATTCTGCCAAGAAACCATCAACTAAAAGCTGACAGGCATTCTTGAGTCCTTCCCAAAGGTCTAAGATATCCACCCTTTTTATGGAGACCTAATCAATGTTTTATATGATAAAGATCATTACAAGCTGGCACTCGGCCATATCAAGGCCAGTAAAAATATGATCGAAAATCTGGCAAAGGATTACCTCAAGCTGGTCAAGTATGCTGATTCGCTCTATAGATGCAAGAGTCTCAAAAAAGCTGCACTTGGTAGAATGTGCACTATCATCAAGAAGATCGGCTCTTCCCTCGCCTATCTCGACGAAGTGAGAAAACATCTTGCCAGACTCCCATCGATCAATCCTTTCGAGAGGACTATTCTGGTGACCGGATATCCGAACGTCGGAAAGTCCAGTTTCGTGAATAGCGTTACAAAGGCCAATGTTGAAGTGCAGCCTTACCCTTTCACGACCCAAGCCTTATATGTCGGACATACGGACTACAAAAATCTGAGGTTCCAAGTCATCGATTCCCCAGGTATCCTCGATCATCCTCTGGAAGAGATGAACACCATTGAGATGCAGTCAGTTACAGCCTTAGCGCATCTTAAATCTTGCATTTTATACTTCCTCGATTTGTCTGAACAGTGCGGATACAATCTTAAAGAGCAGATCCATCTCTACGAAAATATCAAACCCTTGTTCAAGAACAAGCCAGTCTTGATAGTTTTTAACAAGACTGATGTGAGAAAGTTCGAGGATCTCAGCGAATCACAAGCATCGATGGTGAAAGAGTGGTTAGAGACCAACAACTTTAAACACGTCTCGATGAGTGCTCTGGAAAAGGACGGTACCGAGGCTGTAAAAGAGATGGCCTGCGATTTGATAATGGAGATGCGAGGACAACAGAACGTCGATAGTTTGGCTGGAGGCAGCAAAGTCATTCGTCATGAAGAAGCCTTCTTGAGAGGTATTTACGTTGCCCAGCCCAAACCCAGAGACACCAAAGAAAGGCCCAGCGTTTAACCACCACAGAAAATTAAGGTCGAGAAGCCCACAATCAAAGAAATCGAGGATCTTAACGGTGGGGCAGGTGTATTCAACTTCCCCATCCAAGAGCAGTACATTCTGCCAGAAGAATGGAAGTATGACGAACCTCCCGAAATCTACAACGGCAAGAACATTGGCGATTATGTGGACAAAGATATTTGGGAGAGACTCGGAGAGCTTGAACGGGAGGAAGAGATGATCGCAAATATGGAATCCATGAAAATTAATGAAGAGATCGAATATGATGAAGACAAAGAAGCAGCCTTCAAGGATATCCAGATCAAGAAACATGCATTCAGGACTGAGCACAAGATGAAGAGAAACAGAAACGCATATCCGACCAACAAGAAGCTGGACGACCTGAAGGAAGTGCTTGAAGGACAAGGCATTGAGACGGATCTTCTGGAAAACAGACTGAGAAGCGAAAGCAGAGCAAGGAGCACTAAGAGAGAAAAGAGCAGATCCCGCGGGGATATGGTAGACGAGGGAGAAGAAGTGGCTGAGAGATTAGCCGGTAAACTGAGAGATAAATCGAGATCGAGAAGCAAAGGATATCAGAGAGAAATTAGTGCGATCTAGAGGGTAATATATTTTGTGTAGGATTTTATTAATTTTTTATTGTTATTTTTTGTAATATAAATATAGAGTGGAATTGTGGAGAAGAACAAGAGAACTAAACAATGGAGATATGCTGGTAAATCAGGAGAGACGGATAGAAGCATTCCTAATCCGAAACCCCGTCACTTGTTCTCAGGTAAGACCGATAAAGGAACGAGAGATTATAGATGATATTTCTTTGTGTAAACATAGATAATAATATACTATATTTATTATTTATATATTTTGTCTTCTCATTTTTTTTAATTGTTTTTTATTATTGCTTTGAATAGAATGAATATATTATATACATAAATATATCTATCTAAAAATATTTTATAACAATATAATCTGATATCTATTATAATAACAGTAGATCAAATAATCATTTTCAAAACAATAATAATAATAGTATTAAAAAAAAAAAAAACTAATAATCTAAATTGATTATTGATGCCAGTTGTCAAATATAAAATTGTGTTTTTAGGAGACCAAAACGTCGGAAAGACATCAATAATAACTCGATTCATCTATGACACCTTCGAAGGGCAAAAGACAGTAACTCAATAATAGCTAAATAATAATACATAGACTTAAAACAATATTTTTTTTTACATTGCCTTCCAATACGAAGATTTTTAAAATATACTCTTCTTATCTGTCCACAATATATAGCCAACTGTAGGAATAGACTTCTTGACAAAGACTCTCCAAATAGATAATCAAACCATCAGACTCCAACTCTGGGACACTGCTGGGCAGGAGAGATTCCGATCTCTCATCCCAGGATATATCAAGGACTCTAATTGCTGTCTCATTGTACTCGATGCTTCCAACAAGTACCAATACACTCAACACATATTCACATACCATATTGTTTATATATATTTAACACATATGATTCTATCGTCAATATCCATATCCATATATATAGATAAACAATGTAATCAGCTGGTAGATGGATAGATTTCGTCAAAGATACAAGCAGTAGCGACGTGGTCGTTATCGTAGTTTTGAATAAAGTGGATACAGCGGATCCTGAAATCACAACTTCGAAAGCCAAGCAGTTCGCCCTCGATAACCAGGTGTTGTTTGAAGAGGTGTCCGCGAAGTCAGGCAAGAATATCCTGCAGTTGTTTAGGAACATCGCAAAAGCCTTGGACAAGTCGAATGGGGACGAGGCTCCGAATACTGCGAGAAGCACGGCTTCAACCTCAGGAAATAAAGGCAAATAAGGAAGTAGTAATAAAGATAATAACATAAAAAGCGACGGAGTAAA
Organism: Halesus radiatus; assembly: GCA_022606495.2. Lineage (NCBI taxonomy): Eukaryota > Metazoa > Arthropoda > Insecta > Trichoptera > Limnephilidae > Halesus > Halesus radiatus. Next base: position 14,834 of record JAHDVE020007694.1, read on the forward strand.
AAGAGTAGAGTTGGTTGGAAATTAAGACTTGAATTTTCAGAAAAGAAATTGTCAATGCTGAACTTTCTTCTTATATCTATGCATATATATCTATCTAAAAGAGTATGTTATCTTTCTTGTTTTTTATCTGTCATTTTTTATTCGAAAAAAAAAAATAACTCAAATATACCTTTGATAAATCTGTTCCATTAAAAAAAAATAAACTGTAACCATTTTATTCATTTTTTCTTTTTCTCAATCAATTGAGGTTTGTAGCCAGGGGTCGTAAATTCGGTTAATAGCTTAGCATAATCTTAGAAACGAGCAGTCATTGTGAAACCCCATTTATCCTTAACCTGTTGGCACATGTTCAGATCCATCTCACTCAGCAACACCCCGTCCCTATTCCTTGAAAGACTGGGTGTGCGAGAGCCATCAGGGGCAGCCACATAGCTCGAGCCGTAGAAATGGCCAAAATCTTTGTGGGCGGGCTTTCCATCACCACTCGTAAAGGCATTCGGGTAATGTTCAGTACCGACTCTGTTGATTCCAATAGCGAAATAGTGGTTAGCGATGGCAGCGTTCCTGGCTTCGATTGACCATAAGGGTTCCGACAGTCCACCGACTGTAGCCGATGGGTTGAAGACCATTTCGGCTCCGTTAAGACCGAAAGCCATCCAGTTGAGGGGATGGTGTCTGCCATAGCAGATGTTGACGCCAATTTTTCCAAACTCTGTGTTAAAGACGGGATGACCGCTAAGACCCTCCATATAATAAGTGGACTAGTTGAAGTCTCCCACTCGAGGAATGTGGCCCTTTACTTGAGTCCCTAAGATTTCACCATGGTTGTCAATGATTACGGCTGTGTTGTGAAGTGTCCCTCTCACTGGTTCTCTCTCCAGAATCGAGTTAATGATAACCATGTTGTGCTTTTTGGCCAAGTGTGCCAGAGCTTGTGTGGTTTATCCGTCAATCGGTTCTGAAAATTCAACCCAAGGATTTCGTTCTCGGGTGCACATGAAGAAAGGCGCATTCCAAATCTCTTGCATGCAAACAATATTGGCCTTTTCCAAAGCCGCAGCCTCAATCATCAAACAGATCCGATCAATTATGGCCTTCTTCTGGACTGCAATGGGGTCAGTTGTCGGCTTTACTATCTTGTTCTGGATGGCTGCTACCCGCACGATTCTGGGGGATCTGGTCTGCTCGGACAAGGCAGGGATCGAAAATCGCTTTATTTCGAAGTCGTTATTATCGGCTAATTGTTGGGCATTCTTCGAAATTTGTTGATGAGGAGTCTGCGCCCCATAGAGAATCTTTCTCACGCTTTCATGGACCCGTGTAGGAAGGTAAGTAGCTAAGGCACTTTCAATTCCATTGAATTCTCCATCCCTTCCGTAAATTGTGTCCTATGAGTGTTTGGGAGCTGCCGCCTTTTTCAAACTGTCTCGTTCCTAAGTTACAGCTTTGAGCATCTTGGTGAGTGTCTAAATCTCAGAGTTGGTATTGCTTTCATTTTTTGCGGATACGTTTGATGACTCTCTATCTACCTTTTCTTTGAGGGGATCTCTTTCAATAGTCCAGAACTTATGTCTCGCATATGGATATCCGAATGCACCCCTCTTTACATATGATCCTTTTCCCTGCTCGAGAAAGTCGCTGCCGTTCCAGACCAGTTTGCCTCGACTGAACGTATAGTTCGCCTTTCCGTAAACTTCCAGGCCTTCGAATACGTTGTAGTCGATGTTATGATGGTGTGTATGTTTTGATATTGTGTGCTTGTGTTCAGGGTCCCAAACCACAAGATCTGCATCAGCACCGATTCGAACGGCGCCTTTTCTGGGGTATAAGTTGAAGATTTTTGCAGCCTTAGTTGAAACTGCATCCACAAATTGGTTCTCAGTAATCAGGCCCGTGCGGACGCCTTTTGTCCAAACTACTGATAGACGGTCTTCAAGACCGTTGAGTCCGTTAGGAATTTTTGAGAAGTCTTCCCGTCCTAGGCGTTTCTGGTCGGTACAAAAGGTGCAGTTGTCTGTGCTAACCACATCAACGACTCCTGCCTGTATCATCTTCATCAAGTGGGCTGGGGTGGAAGGGTCAGGGTTAAGCGGTGGAGACATAACATATCTTGCTGCAGTGTCCCAGTCCTTATCCCAAAGCTTTCTCCCGTCGAGGCCAAGAGGGGCAGCCAGAGTTTCGGAATACACGATGCCTCCTCGGAGTTTAGCCCTTCGGACTTAGTCACTTGCCAACTTACTCATAATATGAACAATATAAACAGGGCAGTTGGCTTGTTCAGCAATAGTTATCACCCGATGCACTGCCTCCGCTTCCAATTAGGAGGGTCTGGACAAATAGTGGCCCTCAGGCCCTGTGATGCCAGCTTTTTTCAGCTTTTTAGTATTCACCTCGATGAGATCCCCATTTTCGGCGTGAACTAGACAGAGTGCACCCAATTCTCTTGCCACTTCGAATGCTTTGTACATGTCTTGATCGGACAACCGCAACACGTTATTGTAGGCCATGAAGAACTTGAAGCTTGTGATCCCCTCCTCAACCATCTTTTTCATGTCTTCCGCTGTGTGATCAGTCCACTCGGTAATTGCGCAGTGCAGCGCGTAGTCCGAGTTGACTTTAGGATCAGCCCACCCCCTCCATCTCTGGTAGGCTTCTGTGAGTCTCTAGCCTTTATTAGGAATCACGAAGTCAATAAAGGAAGTGGTGCCTCCAGCCAATGCAGCTTTAGAACCCGAATCAAAGTCGTCTTTCGCATAGGTACCCATAAATGGCAACTGCATATGGGTGTGGGTGTCAATGCCTCCTGGGATGATGAGCTTGCCTGTGCAATCAATGATCTGGGTGTCTTTGGTCGAGTTAATTTTTGAGGAGATCTCAATGATTTTGTCATTGTGGATGAGAACATCATTTTTTTCTGATAGATCAGCATTAACAATCCTGGCATTTTGGAGAAGATAGCTCTTGAGGAAGAGACTACTCTTGGTCAGTGTTGCCTTTCTGGTAATATGCGATAATAGATTAATCATCTTATTCTGCTATTCTATTATTTTATTTTAAAGTTATCTATTTTTTTATTTAGTATTAATTATATTTGGTAATGGCAATAAAAAATAATAATTTTAATGTAAGATCTTACCCAAATATATAAAGTTTTTCGCAAACAAGATATGTCGGGAGTATATTCCTTCTACGATTTTTTAGATATGCCATTATTGTTTTAAGAGATATAGTATGATTAATAATTAATAATTAATAATTGTATCATTATATCATTATTCTTTTTTTTATAGATTATTAAAGGTTGGCATTTATATAAACACAATAACTATAATAAAATCAATCTAGTTCTTGAAGTCTTTGCTCGATCTCGCGAATCTCTTTCTTAATCTAGTCATTGTTCTTCTTCTGGTTTCTAACATCTTACTTCAGCTCCTCCTCATGCGGGTCGGTCTTGCCCTTCTTGTCCTAGTCTGCGCCCTTCTTCAGCCCACTGTTCTCTCTTGTCTGTAGCCTGAGCTTATTGATATCCTTGATGAGCTCCACATTATCCTTCATGATCCTGATGTTGTCCTGCTTGTGGATCTAATTGTCCTTCTGGAGGTTCTT
>JAHDVE020007695.1:0-18017 GCA_022606495.2 Halesus radiatus
AAGAATCGGACTTTGGGTTAAATCAAGTTGTTTATTTAAAATTTGGCATATTACTTTTATTTGATTTCGATATTTTTAATGTTTCTAAGTTATTAAGGCGCAAACTTATTCCATTTTTATGTATTAATTGTACTCCTGTATTTTTATCAAAATTATGGTTAGTAATAATTAAATGTTCGGCGAATTCTGAAAAACCTATACTTGTTAAACATCTAATATGTTCTGTATTTCTTATTGTTGCATTTCTAGTATCATTTAGTATTTCTTATTGTTGCATTTCTAGTATCATTTAGTATTTCATATTGTTGCATTTCAAGTATCATTTAGTATTTCTTATTGTTGCATTTCTAGTATCATTTATTTTTTTTAATTTTTTTTTCGCATACAACATACTATATCTATAACACATTCTTGATGTACTTTTATTTCTATACTTACCATTACTGTTGCTACATGGCGCTGCTCCCCAACTCAAACACGAGAAATCTTTCTCTATTGAGTCAGGTACTTTTTGTTAAATAAATTTATACTTTTTTGTAATTAGCTATTAAGATATATCTGTACTATTAAATATTTTACATAAATAAAATAATAAATAATGCTTTTATGTTTTGCGGTGGTAGAGTGACCTGCCTTTTGTTTTTATTTTTGTTGCAGATGTTCCTTTTTTAAATCTTTGAATAATGCGTTAAACATTTCAGGAATTCTATAGCCCTGTGTTCTCCGTATACATTTTATGATTTATTAATGATATACATTTGTGTTTCTCTACGCCTAGTTGGGTAGTTGTGGTTCACAGGTGTTTTGAAATCTGTATTCCAGAATTCATCCAGCGTTAATTGATAATCCACATCTGGTCGAGGGTAATAACTAATGAATAGTCCCAACTGTCCTGAAACAGTTGGACTATGGTATCCCCAATTGGGGTATGTTTTGAGGCTGAAGGCAGTAGAGAAGGGATTGAGAATGAAAGGAGTTAGGTTGGGAAGTACTTGGCTGCTCATATTTGGTCACCAAATCGACTAAAGCCATTTCAAGAAACGTTTCGATTTTAACCCTAGTATGGCAGCGTTCGTCCTTAGCCCATAAATGGAAACGATAGGTATATTTTATTCTCAATTTAAATTAGGCGTTTTTCTCTTAAGTTTGACTAATCTTCGTTGTTTAGGATGATAAATAATTGGATCACTCATAACAAACATATTTTTGGCTTGAATTTATTATAAATATACATAATTCACTCGTTAATCGTGTTTGAGAAACGATCAGTAAATTTCACTCAATGGTTTCCACCACACATTGAGACGTTAAATTTTTTTAATGAAAAATATGACGCTTGCTGACGAGAAAAAGGCGCACCATGCTACTATGAGGACAAACGCATTGCTGAGAAAAGAACTCAAAAAAATCATATCTTGATGAAAGATAGAAATTTTGACGATGCAAAGAATAAATTTTACTTCTCTCTTCCAATCTAGCGATAAATGGTGGTCAGGGCGATACTGGAAGTATCTACTACTCCAGGACAACAAAATGATACATATTATATGATAATTTTATTTGCTTATGACGGAAAACGAACCTGCGTTCGCAGTAGAGGATCTCAACCGCTCGACCATGAATGTTAGCCGAGTTAATAGTAACAATACAATTTGAAAGACTTTTGAACATATATAAATCATTCCCATTGCCACTTTTAGCAAAGAACATGTTTTATTCAGGAGTATAAATTTTGTTCAGAACACAGATTGATCTTAAAAAGTAACGATTAACACACGAGTTAGTTAAAAACCCACTGAACGAGAATTCGCGCGGTTGAATTTCTCAATTTAAAGTGCTTTACCTTCCCTGGATAGTTATTTCTAATCCTGTACACAGGGATTTAGTGGCACACCTTTTTGCGATAAGGTAAAAGCACTCCTGTAAACATTGAGTTTTTTGCCACTCTCCTGGAGGGCGAGTTACTTTTGCCATTTCCAGTTAATTGAGAGCTTCCTGAAAAGGGAAATCTGGAGCCAAAAGCGCGTAGGTGAAAATGATTCAAAATAAAATATTACTGGTAGAAAAATGCCTATCTACTTGAACATTTATGATAACTTGGAACAACGCCCACTGATTTTCTCTACACTCTTTTTCTGTGCGAATACCACGGCTTTTACATCATGTTTTTATTACCACTCATCCAAAGATTTATTGGCGACGTGTTTTTGAAGTTCAGGTTCACTAATACTTTAAAAAATCGACAACAGATGCTATTACAGTAATTCTAAGTCTTACGTAACGAATATTTTTAATAATAGTTGGAAGATTTTGATGGATTTTTTTATTTATCCTAGTAACTCATAAATTGACATGACCCTGTACAGTCGCAGGCGATACTTTTGCGGAATAGAATAATTTATAAACGGAACCCATACGGATTTCTATAGAGTTAATTTATTTCAAAGGAGATGTTATTTAATAGCACCATACATCGTGTCATGCTGTGCTGAAACAACACATCTATTCTGCTATGTGGGATGTTTAGCAGATCGTGGTGCCATCCCTGGCAGTAGTTGTTTGGTACAAATAACTTATAGCACTCGAGGCGGAATGGACTTTCTATCAAATTATGAATGATTTTGTACGCTGTTACTGCAATGGCCCTATTCCTTCTACACTTTAGACTTTTTTATCGAGTCTCAGAGAGCAAATCTTCATGGTGCGTAAATTGCGGGTAGTCGCCGTGTATTCTTTTAAAATATGTAACTGAGTTATTTTTTGTATTTGTTTTATTTTTAACTTATGAAAAACCGTTTTTTACGTTAAGCGTTAAGGACACCATATATTGATAATGCAAAAAATGACCTAATTTCTTTAAAAAAATGCTAATATAGGTTGTTGGTGTATTTAAATAATTGTTTTGTTATTAAGTGTTTAAATAAAACACAAAAACGGAACAATAATAGATCAATACTTTGATCAATATTTCCACCAAGGAAAATTAATTAATTTAATTACCGTAAGTAGCCCAGAATTGCACATTTCAGGGAGTTATGATTAATTAGAAATATAGTAGGGCTTGATGTATTTTGCTTTACTAAAGCGTTAGCGATTTTATTATTGAGATCCCAGCCTGACCAGGAATCGTAAACAAAATTGAAGTTCCAAGGTTTTAAAGAGAGGCCATTAAGTCTCCAATAAAAGATGCAAATTATTCATAAGGATTAAGAAAAGGGAAAGATTTTATGAACTAAAGGGAGCTGAGGGATTAGAGAGAACAAATAATAAATGGTAAAACATTTTTGCTATGTACGTATTTGAGGAAGTTTGAAAAGCACAAAGTAGAGAAAAAGAAAATTGATATCAAATTGAAAGATATGTTACAATGCTCTTAATTTCAAATATTTCAGAACATAATTCATGAAAAATAAAATGGTAAACACTGAAACAATGGAAATATGTGAGTAATAAAAACAAAACATATTTTAACTCAAAAATACATAATATTATGTAATCTTTTACGAAACACCAAAAGTGTTTCAGGAAAACAATCATCATTTTGTACTACTCTAAGAAGCCTTGCGCTTTTTTAAATATTTTTTTCTGGTTATTTTTTTACATTTGTATTTTATATGTCTTACAAAACCGAATATATCCAGTTTGAAGGTAAAAAAATCGCTCATTTTTACATAATTTTTTAATTACCATGAGTATAAAATATTATCAGTAGGTCTTATATCTAAAAAAAAAACATTTAGCATTTACTTAATACGTATGAAAATATTTTTTTTTATTAAAAAAAAACCTTTGTTACTTTTTTCCATTTATTTATTTTCGACCGGACTAGTTTCACCCTATCACGGGCATCGTCAAACGGACACAATGAATACTAAACCTGGTGTATATATATATAGCATCGATGTCGGGAGTATATATACCATATATATACCATAGATTTTCACTCCCGACATTGATGCTATATATACCATAGATTTTCACTCCCGACATTGATGATATATATATCATAGATTATCACTCCCAACATCGATGCTATATATACCATAGATTTTCACTCCCGACATTGATGATATATATATCATAGAGTTTTACTCCCGACATTGATGATATATATATATCATAGATTTTCACTCCCGACTTTGATGATATATATACCATAGATTTTCACTCCCAACATTGATGATATATATATCATAGAGTTTTACTCCCGACATTGATGATATATATATATCATAGATTTTCACTCCCAACATCGATGCTATATATACCATAGATTTTCACTCCCGACATCGATGCTATATATACCATAGATTTTCAACCCGACATTGATGATATATATATCATAGATTTTCACTCCCAACATCGATGCTATATATACCATAGATTTTCACTCCCGACATCGATGCTATATATATACCATAGATTTCACTCCCGACATCGATGCTATATATACCATAGATTCATTGTGCCAGTCTGACGATGCCCGTGATAGGGTGAAACCGGTCCGGTCGAAAATAAATAAGTGGAAAAAAGTTACAATGGTTTTTTTTTTTAAATCATTTTAATATTGAATTCCACCATGAATTGACAGTTTTAAAATTAGAAATAATACGTATTACATTACAATATTTTAATTATTCCTAACCTTACTTTTATTTATAATATTAACTAACTTACGGTACGTAAATATGCAAGTTTTATCTAAAATCACCCCTATAACATGTGTTTTATAGACTCCGGGGGTAACTTCCCATCTCTCCATTAATATCGATCTACCACACTATGATTCACTCACATTTAATACATTTTTCAGGCATCTGGAGATTCAGTAAGTATACATATACATATTACAATTCCTAATAGACTCTGTGTCTATGTCGATGCTTTGATCAAAGCTGGAAGACTTTAGTTATTGTAGAATTATTTGTTAGAACTATTTGAGCATTATTCTCAGTTTCAGTGTTTATAGTGGACAGAGATCCACGTGCCCCGAGGTTATCGTATTGTCTAACCTCTCCTAAGATGCATTTCCCCTGTATTTTGCGTACTAAACTGGGTGTCTTAGAGATATGGTTCCCGAGTTTATACGATCTAGGATCGTATAACAAAAGGTCCAGACGAATCTATCATATTTATGAATATTAATGCTGTATCTGTCCGGTTGAAGATTAACAAATAATAATCATTGTACATTAAATTCGACAGAAAAAAGGGTTTAAGGATTTTACACACAAGTAAATAAAAAAGAAAGCACGGATTATTTATATGTAAGAATATGTTCTCATAATTATATCGTTTAACATAAAATAGTACAGACGTACAATTGTTACATTTAATACAAATATATGTTTTATACAAAACTTTTTTTTTAAGGAATTTAAGTGTAAATCTCCAATTGAAAATTAAAGATTACCAAATGAATTACGTTTCATATATTTCGTCAGTTCTTTCTTAAATTTAAACGTATTATCCACTTCTTTTACATTGGTCGGTATTTCAAATATATGTATGGTATTTACGATATTCACCGCTCAAAACTCTAAACTCATTACTATGAGTTCTGGAATTTTGATTTCTTTTGAAAGGGAAATCTTATTTAAATTTTTCTTTTTGTAGAATGGCCATGTTTATGTCGGTGTTTATTATTTTACTTCTATGACGAAGCTATGACGACAGCGAAACTTTCTTTTAATTATTATAAAAATAAATGACGGTGGTGCAAGACGTATCGCTTTATTTTAAAATATAATATTCTAATGCATAAGAATTTTTTTTATGCCTGTGGATTGGAATAACTTTAATTATTTAAAAAAAGTTTAGTTTTTCGAATTTATTGTTCGAATTGCTCACAGGCATAGGGAGAATTTGAAATAATTTTGCTACCATTTACAAAATATTTAAATTCATATTATTTGAACATACTTAAAAAATAACTTGAATTCAAGCAACATACGAAAAGGTGTTAAATTCAATATCATTTTTCACGCAAATTTCGTAATCCTAATGAGTCGAACGAAATTAGTTAATTTTTCAGTCCTCGTTAGAGCGGGCGCCGGTAATAACGAATAACGGATAACGGAGGCGCCCGAACGATGGCTCGGATCGACGAGTCGGTAGTCGCCCGAAAGCCTCCAACGGAACCCAACCCTTGGCAAGGCAATAAAACCTCCACCGCGCCACCTGCAATTTGTAATCACATTGATCTGGATTTGTCAAATTGGGGGCTGTGATTAAGTTGGCGGTTCACATCTTTACACAGATTTTATGAGGACTCTTTTTTTTCTTGGAAAGAAAAACGAACAATCCCGGATTACGATAAAGGTCTATTCATATCTACCGGTTGTTATGAAGCAAGTCTCTAACAACTAAAGTTGACAAACAGCAGACCAGGAATTAACCATAAATAAACATGAGTTGTCTATGGCCGCTTCATTTGGGAGGGGGAGGGGGTAGGCCGACGGCGGGGGAGGGAGTTGGAGGGACAGGGGAGAGGTCATTCTTGTCTGGAGAGCCGACCTGTCCGCTGCCCTACCTGTCGCCAGCCCCTGCATTCAACAATGGGTTCCGTTCCAATTTACTTATTTATTTCCCTTTTGCTTCTCGATAAAAACTGAAACCATTTAAAAATCATTCAAATTCATTCTATCCTTTAATAACCTGCAGTCGTCCACAGAAAGGTTAAAGCTTTTCCTAGAGCCTTTAAATTCAGCTATCAAATATAGGCCTGACTGCCAGGTATTTGGTTTATAGCAAAAGAGAGTTGTTTTTATTTTGAATTCCCTATTTCTGTTTATATGTATCTATTTATCTATCTATCTATCTATTTATATGTATTTGTTTTTATTAATGATAACTAAGCGGTAATTTCGAAAATCGCCCATCAACGAACTGACAACACGATTAAAAGACGGATGTATCACTTTTTCGTATACATCCATCTACCCTGGGAAGAGCTAGTCGGGGATATTTTATATATTAGATCTATTGATGAACTTTACTAAGATTGCCAATACAAATGTGCTTACGTAACGGAACGAGAGGTTCTGTTGTGTGACACGGTGCAGATACGTACAGTGGCAGGCACGGCACAGAAGGAAGTATTCTCGTTACCCCGTGCATGAATGTGTTCATAGACATTGTAAGCAAATAATTTTCCCGTGCCTGTCGCATTACGTGTCTGCACTGCTCGGTGCTGGTATGTGTGAATCGAGGTTTACCTTACAATATTTGAAAAACTCTAACTCATACTAAATAGAATCTTTACGTGTGACTCAATAGAGGACATAACTAGCAGAAGAGTTTATTTTAATTTTATTCATCAGTACATCTATATAAAAATGGTTTACCATTTTTTTAAATGTACCTATCTCACTAGGCATATGCTTGTGTTGAGAGAGGCAAATTTATTAAAATATTTTTTATTATCAATAACTTATTTAATACCATTTTTAAGATAATCAGAAACATTTAAAAGAGTTAATTTGGAGTGTTAGCAACAGGAAGGCTGGATGAAAGTTATTAAAAAAAACCCTAAAAAGTACATAACGTTAGAATCGGGTAAGTTGACTGGTTATTGCACGACCTTTATTGATTATCCATTGTTTCGTAGCTATTTTTAATTGACTTAAACTTTTAAATTGTCTTTTTTTGTCGGGTAAGTGTACAATTTAGGCGTAAAGTATCCGAAGTTTCATTGTCCAAATGTAGACATTGTTTTGGGCTTTAGTATGTATTCTTTGAATTCATATCGCGTGTTTCGTGTTTTGAGTATCTTAGCAATATTTCATTAATTTGTTTTTAAAGAAGTGAGTTTAAATCGTTACGCCGTAAATGTGTCGAATATCCAGTACTTGAAATTTGTTAAGTATGTCTACAGTGGTTATTGTGAAGGGGACTTAAGAATAACTTTAATGACACATTTTAGCAGCTTTGATAGTAATCTATTGTTGCACCTTCCGATTTTTTTATATGAATACCCCACAAGAGTCCCAACTGCTCCCAACCGTCTGGAGCCAGTGAGACTATGGCATCCCCAATTGGCAATGTAATGAGTCTGAAGGTATTGGGGAGGGAAAGGAGAAGGGGAAGAGGAAGTTGGGGAAATACCTGGCTATTCAGATCTGGTCACCAAACACGGATAAAAGCCATTTCAAGCAACGTTTCAATTCTGAATGGTGGTCTTTCACCAGGGCGATACTGAGAGTATATTCCACTCTGGAACGTTCGCAAATATACTGCATATTATTTTTAAATTAATTAATTAATTAAATAAAATTTACTTGCGCACGCCGCGATTCGAACCCGCGACCTTCGCATTCGTAGTCGAGAGCCTTAAACTTCGACCATGGAGGCCGTGCCATGCATTTATTGAACCAACGACGCTTGGGTGATAATCCTACAACTTTGTCATCTAAGCCCCTAACTGTTTTTTGTGTCAAGTTAGCGAACCCAGTGTAAAACGTAATGAATTATATTATTATTGTTTTTGTGTTTAATTCGAAGAATTTTATTCGTATTTAAAAAAAAAATTGAATGTAATGAAATTCAATGTTATTATTAAGTTCTGCGAGCATTTCGGTGTTTTATTATTTTGACAGCTATTTTGGCGTCCAAAGCCATTTTAAAATTATTAGACCTCGTTGAAGTGACTTATTTATATGATTCTATTTACCGTCTTATATTGACTTATTTAAATATGTCATGTTGTTAAGGTCTTGTGAACACTTGAGAAGTGAGGAAATACTACAGATAAGACTACATTAATTATTATGTTTTGGTAAACTGGTGGACTAAAGTAATTTAATTTGATGACATCTAATTAAGTACGTCATTTATGTCGTTTTTTATCGTCATTTATGACCTATTTCAGCAAGGCTTTAATTCTTGACTTGTACTCATTAAACTTTTCTATTCATTTTATAACCGTGGAAGGATGTTAAGTACTGAACGGGCTGGCACGATCATTTTGACTGATCCCTGCTGAGTGAGTGACAATCTTGCTCAAAGTACTAAGGGGAAAATCACACCTTGAATGCCAAAGTCTGATGCGTCCAATTGACTGGTTGAACACTCTAGTATGAAATTTGCGAAGTTTGGGGATAATAATAAGATTATTTCCATAGCGCCGTTTTTGTGAGAAAATCACCTCAAAGGCGCTTAGTGTGCACTCAACGCGATGAGTTCACATTCTTAGAATAACATAGAATTTTTTTTCAAATACTTGTGTGGTAAATAATTTCGGTATTGCCCTTGCTAGGGACCATTTCAGAAATGTATGAATTAGTTTCAGCTTCATGTAGCCATATCTGATTTGATATTCCCAAACTTCTCTTTCTTCATTTCCATTCCCCTCCCCCCTCTTGTTTTCCATAAATTTGGCAACACTTTGAGAAGTTCTGTCCTGGTCTAAAGACCCGGAACTTCTTCCATATAAATTTAAGTGCCCGAAAGTCAAGTAAATCGCGCGCGCGTATGTAGGTATTGTAGGGAAGGTGTTTGCGCGCGCGGAACCGTCCTGCCAAGCATTAATGATCCCCGTTCCCCGTGCGATATTGGATATGTGCAGACTTATGATCCCGCCCATTAAACCCGGGAATGAATTCCGCCCGGAGTCATTAGCACTTGGTGTCAAATCCCGAATAGGTTACGTTGAATTATCCCGCGCATATTGTTTTCAAATGAAAGTGATCCTGTTTGGTGAATGGTTAAGGGAAAGTGAATGCGACTGCCAGAAAATGTAATTTTCCACCAACGAGCAACGTTGTGAACACATTGTTAAGATGTGATTTTCACACACATTTTACAATTTGATTCTAATCATTTTCAAAATGGTTTGATTTTTTTTGTAACTACGAGCTTGTGAGATACAAATAATTATCTTTTGCTTTATCTTTGTTATAGGTTACAAAAATAATATGAACATATTTGAACTCCTTTTTATTATTTCAATATAAGCGACATTTTTTACTTGTGCAATGGAATTTATTAAATTATTTATTACCAGTCTATTAAAGGTTTATTTATATTATAAGATAAATACATACATTTGTTTTGAAGAAGTTCAATTTCCTTTATGAGGACTATATTAATATTAACTTAAGATGCAAAATAATGATACACACACCTTCATAAATATTTAGGTGTTGGAGTGGGACCCGACCAAAGTGAAAGAGAACCCACTGATGTGGAGGTAAGAAATGCCTTAAAAAGTAATCAATCACTCCGATTTTTAAAAAAATCATCTCCTTCCACTGACATAGCTAATATTATCGACCAATATCTGGACTCTCTTATATCTCAAAAATATTGGAAAGGGTAATCGTGAATCAAACCAGAAAGTACCTGAATAACCATTAGCTTCTTTCGAATTATTAATCTGCCTATAGGAGGTTTCACTCGACATAAACTGCATCATTACGTATAATCTCAGATATAATAAACGCGGTAGATGTAGGAAAACTTGATCTAGTAGCGATACCGAACATGAGTGCTGCTTTCAACCCAGCAAATCATCAAATATTAATTAATAATAATAATAATGTTTTAATTCTTCTTTTTTATAACTAAATAATTAATAAAGATATTCTCAATGGGATTTCCCGTGCTCAGGATTTCATTTACAAAATATTATACTGTTAAATTTTTTTTTAAATAATTGTTGGCTGAGGTGTTTTAAGTGCAGTTGAGTGGTTTCGGTATTAGTCTGTATTTGGGGTTAATATATTTTCTATTTCAGATCTACTTGTATAACGTATCCAGTGTTTTATTTGATTTTTAAATTTATTATGGTTGTTGTGATTTGTAAAGGATAGTGGAATTTTGTAATAAAGTTTAGTACCATAGTATAAGAAGTTTTTTGTCCAAATGTTGTGTTTGTGGTTCCTTGTTGTATGTGTTTTTGACTCTGAGATCTGGTGGTTCTAATATGTGTGATTGTTGTTATTTCTTTTTTTTTGTATTTATGAATGTAAAGTAGCATTGTTTTAGAGTATAATTATTTTATTGACATAATGTTAAGATTAAACTGAAACACAAATACGGTATTCGCAACTAAGTACTAAATCAGATGATCTCATATTTGACTGTGAGATATCAGATAGTGGCTTGTGAGGGGAATGAACCTTCCGAATTTTCTTTATTTTATGGTATCCCGCAGGAATCTGTACTAGGTCCTCTTCTATTTATATTGTCCACCAGTGATCTGGAACCATTCCTTTCTTCATGAGGACTAATTTGTCACAGTTATGCTGATGATTACTTTCATCTTAAAATTTGTGATCCTTGTAAGTGGAAGATTGTAGGTTATCTTTTGTACACTGTATTGAAGAGGTGTCAAATTTAATGTATAAAGATAGGCCTTAGTTGAATGCAAGCAAAACTGAATTTATGTGGATTGCAGCACCCAAAATACAGCTCGGTAACAAGTTAAAATACTTAATTGGTAATACTGCCGTGGTAAGTCAAAACACAGTAATTACCAAAATTAGCAAAAATGAGTTGAATCTGAAAAGTTATTAAGTATCCAATTTCTTATGTTTTACGTACGACATAATTTACCCATATATTGTATTGAAAACTGTGATATTGTTTTCGATGCTCTAAGAAAAAATGCAGTATCTCCGTCTCTGTAAGTAAAAACACAGTTCCCATGTTGAAGTTACTGCGTTTATACCTACATTTGCGAACATGCTACCTACTACATGTCATCTCGGAACAGACTCAGCCTAGTGAGGTGGTTTGTGCCAAATCTTTAAATATATTTGCTAAAAATAAAAATAGATAATTATTTCTATATGTAAAGGTATATTTCTACACTTACTGTGAAATTTTCTAATTAATTACGTATTTTTTGGTTGATAATAATAAAAAAAACTTGAAATAGATTCTCCAGCCGCACTGTATTTCACTATATTGCGGCGTCTTTTTTTCATTTGAGTGGAGTTTGTTTGTTTAATTTTTCGTGTTTCTTTTGTTCTAAAATCTATTTTATATATATATTTTTTAAAATACATAAATACGTATTAAGCTCTGCAAGAATTTCAGATTTTTATTATTATGACAGCTCTTTCGGCGTCGAAAGCCATTTCCAAATTGCCCAAAATGCCGAAAAATCTGCCACAAAAACAAATAAAAACTAAGTTAGTTGCAAAATTAAACCATATTTATTATATTTTTTTAATATTTGATAATAACTATTAGCACTCAGTAATAACGGTTTAGTAATAAGCATAGTTCCGCTATCTAGTTATCATTTTTATTAATTATTCATAGATATAAATAAATGCATGTATAGTTTTTATTCATTATATATAGTTTTTATTAATTGAAGACACGAGTGGATGAAGGGGTTATGATACAAAGTGAAAGTTTTGGGTGAATCAAAGTCAAAGATTTTGAAATAATTTTTAACGTAATATTTCACAGATTAGTATAATTTAAGTTCTGGTACGTCAAAGTGATTACTAAGAATCAAGAAAGTTTACTTATTAACGACTATTTCATAAAATACGCGAATTTGGCTGTTTTTTTATTTATTAAAATGTGTACCTATATAAGACCTCCATCCACTAGATAGAATAATAATATTGAAGGAAATTAGTTTGTAAAAAGGGAATTTATCGACGAAGCATGCTAAATTTAAAAAAAAATTGAGTTATGTAAAAATAATTTCTAAAAAATTTAAAAAAAGTATCATGTCTGCATTGTTGAAAAAATTGCATTTTAGGTAATTATTTTTCAAGACTTACTGATAAAAACGATATTCTGGTTTAACGAATTTAAGAGGTCTCTTTCGTCCGATGGAGTTGTATACATTTTTCCACGGAATCTATCAATAATTAGTACATTTCGAGGTGGTTCTGTAAACTTCATGTTCTTTGATATATTAACCTCCTTGAATGTCACCGATTCGTCATGACTATGACTCTTTGTAAAGCTGAGATATATTTTTCTACTCTATACCATGTTATGCCATTGAATTGAACGAAACAGTGAGGTAATCGAAGTATTTCAAGCAGTTTGTCAATTTTTCTAAAATGTTGACCCAAATCTATTACCTTCGAGCCAAACCTTCGAGATAATTTCCTGGTAGCTTTCTTAGTGGCATGTATCCGTCGTGTTAATAGTGTCATGTTTCCGCAGAACTTTTTCTATTCTCCCAAAGTCTATCGGAATCTTGATAAGTGTGGCAAATTTCTGGAAACGTATGGTCAATACAAAGGAAGCAACCCTTCAAGGTAAAATGTTGAAAAAAGCAGATCATGGAAAAAATCTTATTATGGCTTGGGTACAGGCAGACCAGATGAGTATGTGTTTATTTCCTCTGATACTCTCGTCAACTTAAAAAAATTGTAACACGTAACTGCAAATCTCAGAACTTATTTGCCATATCTTCCGTCCATGTACAAAAAACCTTTTCAAATGTTTCTAACGATATGCAGATGCATACCGAAAATAAAATAAAACACTTTTGCCGAGAGAATGGTTTTGAAGTTGACAATTTAGGAACTGACATTGTCTGCTGATAGTCCATCGGTGAAAATACCGTGGTCTCTGATGCTATCACTCTCTCCCTGTCAATGTTTAGTTCTTCAATGACTGCGCGGTAATTATCGTTGTGAATATTATTGGACTCGCCGGTATCATACGTATCGTTAGTGTCACTTTTTGGGTTTCCGAATGATAAATTAAATTCAGCAACAACATTTTTGGAATGTGGAATATTTGTTATTGTTTTTTAAATTTTCTGACAGGTTTCGTACATGCTGTTTTGTGGGGATTTTAATATGGTCCATGATGCGTTGCTTAAAATCTTTATGCATTTGTTGAGATCTTTATGCACCTGTCTATATCTATTCGTGATTTAATGCATCATTGCATCTTCTTCCTCTTGTCCTACTCAGGTCGTGATTTAATGAAACTCTTTTTTTCGTTTTATTTAAAATAATGCAACAAAAGCTTATTTGTACACTTGTTTAGTTGGACCAGAGTTTTCTTCAATCAAAACTAAATCCATCTTGTTTTCATTCCGACGATATTTTTTTAATACTTAAATCCCAATAAAAAGGTTATTTTCTTAACAACAAGCTAACCGCTCCCAATAATAAACTGAAAGTATTGTCGAGAATCAGGGAGCCATTTACGCTGCATAACACCTTCATCCATCCAACTAAATTTACCACTGCTGTACCTAACCTAACCATGAATGAAGGAATTAACATCCCATAACACATTCTTCTATTTACTACCGCAAAATATTGTAATATAACCCGTCCTGACATAGCGAAATAATGATAATTATTGAATTTGTCACTTTTTTAGTGAGATTTTACGATAAAAGGGTGCATAAAACCTCCATCCATGCAAAAAATGGGTTTTTTCGAAAAACGTAAGATAACTCCTTCATCTACTCGTGTATTCAATTACACGTAGTTATTTTTCATAATATGTAGTTATTATTATTTATTTAAGGTTATTATTAATTTCGTATAGTTATTAATAATAACTTTATTTTAAATTCGCATAACAAAAACGCGACTGTGGAATGGGAGCCGACCAATGGGGAAGTGGTATTTAGGGATTTTCATGAGAAACCAAACGATTCACTGAAAAAAATATTCAAAGAAGGTTTAAAAAAAATATATATATTTAATGTTATTTTTTTTTTACAGTAAAATGTAAATGTAAATAAAACATGATTCAAATAGTGTAACAAAAAGATTATATAGATGTTCTTCACCATACAGAAACAAGGTTCTTGTGTTTAGTTATTGATTTTCGTTTAAATAATTAGATCATAACTTTAAAACATTGTTGTATAATAGCAGACTAGATAGATTACATGATAAATTTACTTGATTATTCAATATAGTGGAATTAATATTTTTAATGAAGATACAGGTATTAAAATTCTTCACCGTAATAATAAAGGCAAACAATTAGATAATTTAGAAGCACTTTAAATTAGAAAATCCCTAAATATTAATTCTAGTATATTGAATAAACCAATTAAACTTATCGTACATTATTTTCTGGTTTAGATATTTTTTTCAGTGAATCGCTTTGTTCCTCTAGAAAACCCCCTAAATACCCCTTCCTCTTTGGTCGGCTCCCATTCCAACACCTAAATATTTATGTATGTTTGTCATTATAATTTATCTTATTCTAGTCTTGACGAAGGAAGGATACTTCCGAAACCGACCGATCATTATATTTAAATGAAGTGGTTGAAAACAAATTTATTTCTTATTTTTATAAACAATAATTATTAGCCTGAAACACTCATCCAAATTGAAAAAAACCTTTCCGAGCAAAGATAAATGTCGCCGACAGGACTCGAACCTGCACCCTTCTGATGTCCGGTCAGATTCTCTACCGTTGAGCTACGTCGGCTTATCGCAAACCCACCAAGTAAATCAATATATACTAGTGTTTCATTCAATAATTACTGTTTTTATTATATTTTCACCTGTAAACAACCAACTTTATTAGTATGAGAAAGGCTTGTAACGGAATAATTAATAGAATAATTAATAGACATAATTTGTCTCGACGCCATCTATTTGAGGGATTTAGCCGTAATTTAATTATGTGTATATTTATGCATAAAAATATTCCTGAGGTTGAGCTGGTCGGGAATTATCCACATCGCGAGATCTGTTGGGGGATCTTTACTTAGATTTCAATTTAAATATAATTACGAACCGGATCACGAGATTCCGATATGTAACAGTAGGTATCCAAAAAACTGTTTTGAAGCTAATACTTAAAAAATATATAATGACTGATAAATACTAAATAATTAACATGTTTGAAATAATAGATATACGCTAAATATATTTAAAAATACTACTAATGTACCTGTTTAACCAAAATAACAAATTAAAAAAAAAAACAAACCCACATAAATAGACCAGTTAGACAAGCATTCCTACAAAGCTTTAAAAAACTCCGACGACAAGCAATTACTTCGGACAAGACATCATTAATAAAAACATTTAAAAATCTTACGCTCGATACAAAAGATTAAGAAAACACAAAAACATGCAAAATTCAACAATAGATTATAAAATAATAATAAAAATTACTACATAACATAAATTTCGTATCTCAAAAAAAAAAACAACAATTCAAAATTAATGAAAAACATTTATAATACGCAAGGTACGTAACTGTATCTTATAATACATTGTGTGAATTTTTCATAATCGTATTTCATTTATGTATTATCGTATTTAATTTTTTTTTTTTTTTTACATGAATAACTCACAAGAGTCCCAAACTGCTCCCAACCGTCTGGAGCCAATGAGACTATGGCGTTCCCAATTGGGGAATGTTGTGAGGCTGAAGGTATTGGGGAGGGGAAGGAGAAGGGGGAGAGGAAGGTGATGAAAAGGGGAAATACTTGGCTATTCAGATCTGGTCACCAAACACGGCTTAAAGCCATTTCAAGCAACGTTTCAATTCTGAATGGTGGTCTTTCACCAGGGCGATACTGAGAGTATCTTCCACTCTGGAACGTGCGCAAATATACCATATATTATTTTTAAATTAATTAATTGTGAAACAACACAAATTGATTAAATAAAAATTACTTGCGCACGCCGGGATTTGAACCCGCGACCTTCGGATTCGTAGTCAAGAGCCTTACCCCTCGACCATGGAGGCCGTCATGGTAATTTAATAACTTATATGGAGGAACTAAACATAATTCACGTGTAAAACTGTAAAATGGGAGTCTCAGCACGAGTGAAGTATCCAGTGAACCCCACATTAACAAAAATTGTAAAATATATTACAAATGGTAGCTACCAATAAATGTAGAACCTAAATTTGAAAAAAAAGTGCTACAAGAAACAACAAGGAACAAGTGCAGATAATAGGTAACAACGTTTAAATGCATATAATAAATAATCTGTTTTCATTAAAAAAGCAATTAATTTGTGGTTTCACATATTTATTAAATAAAAAAATCACTTCGTTTTGAACTACTTATTTATTTTTAATTTATCACTAACCAGTTTCTCTTATCCCAAGCTTCCAAGCTTCGCCAAGGTAAAGTTTAAAACTGAATAGAAATACATACAGTGTATATCGAAGGTGAATATGATAAATAAACTCAAGCCTTTCAAAAACGTAAACAAAACAATAATACCGCGAGTTGAATCCTGCGAGTATCAAAACGTGTCATATAGAGGCAGATCCGAGTTAGTAACAATTATTGTCATAACAAAATACGAGCAAGCCAAGACTTCACACGTCAGTTGAACGACCTCTGAAACAAACAAGTGGTCAAAACAACACGTGTAAATAACCAAGTCAATATTTTACAACCAAATTCAATACTAAGCGATCCAAAGGTCAATATTTCACCATGATGAACAAGTCAAAATTACACCACAAAATGCAATGATTTTATTACACCTGCAAATAACGTTGCCGGCGCCCTATAAAAAAGGTACGCACATAGGCACGCGCCGCTATTCCTGGTCACGACTCCGAACAAGTAACATCTCCACTGTAAGGCTGCTCCACCGTAAAAATCGACAATAATCATTTATCTTCAATCTACCCGGACCTACTCTCCTCACCACGTGAGAGATCTCCACTCTACCCGAACTGCTCCTTTCATCAAGTGAAAGATCTTCACTCCCCCCAGCCTACCAACAAGATCGCAGCAACCGGTCCGACCCTAAAGCCGTCCCCGGATATGCCGCAACGTGAGCCTGAAAGCCACCCAGCCTACGTACGAGCTTGCAGCAACCGGTCCAACCCTAAAGCCGTCCCCGGATATACCGCAACCTGAGCCTGAAAGCCACCCAACCTATCTACGAGCTTGCAGCAACCGGTCCGACCCTAAAGCCGTCCCCGGATATGCCGTAACCTAAGCCTGAAAGCCACCCAGCCTACCTATGAAATTGCAGCAACCGGTTCAACCCTAAAGCTGTCCCCGGCTATGCCGCAACCTGAGCTTGCAAGCCACCCAGCCTACGTACGAGCTTGCAGCAACCGGTCCGACC